>CAKAEH010002037.1:0-17071 GCA_916381525.1 Cercopithifilaria johnstoni
TCTGTCGTTCCCAATTTTCATCGCATTTGCTACAAAGAACTTTCTCAACGCTGTGTTGAAACGAATATTCGAGCGATTTTATCTGAGAAAAAAGTGAATTGTATGTCTCTCTTTTTGGGTTATTGCAATTGATAATGATAATTGATAAGGGCTGCAATTACATTTAGTGCTAATTGTCCCAAAGGTAATATCTGGCGGTTGAAGAAGCGATTGATTTGTGGGTGAAATGGCAAAAATATGTAAGACAGAATGATTGGGCCGTATAATGTTAAGCTTTAATTACCGAATATAATATTAATTATTAATCAATTTATTTATGCATTTACTTTGTGTGATAATTAGCGCTATGCAATGTTATCAATTACTGATTAGAAAATATTTCAAAATTTTGTTAAACAACGTTGTATGATTGGCAAAACCTCACTTTGTTATATTTGCGAAAATAATTAAATGTTTGAAAAAATCATTTCGACCATTCAAAACAAATTATAATTAGATTGTAAGAGAAGCCTTTGAATTGAGATGGACAGAGAACAAAATTAATTTATTTCCAAACTTTGCTAAATCTACGACAACGGCGTGTAACAGAAATAACTTGGGGATTACGGTAACAATAGCCGAAAGGTTCAACTGTTCAGCTAGTGGCTCTATAAATGACGTAATGTAGAGTGACACCTGGTCACTCAACTTTGCCACTTTAATTAATTCAACTATGAAGTATTAAATAATCTCAAGCCGAAAGCATTTTTTACTACCATTTACAAGTGCCCAATGAGTGCTTTCAAATAGTGACCGTTCTTTAGAGTCATTATTTTGTCAAAATTTTTTCACTTAAAAAAGATTAATTTCATCAAACTTTTTGTTATGCCATGCGGTAATCTTGAAGAAAGAGACTAAAACAAAAGAATTAAAATTAAAATATCAAGACCAAAATTTTTTTTTAAGCCATTTAAACATTTATTTACTATTAAGCTCATTTTATGGTACCATTGTAGACCTATCTGACCCTTTCTAATCAGAGCAACAGTCATCTTAGGTAAAGCATATGGTATTTATTTAAGTACTTTCATTCAAGTGGTTAATGGAAAATTTTTTTGCACTAATCTGTAGACATATGTAAACTAAGCTAGTAGTGGACGATAGCCAATATTTTTAGCCTTCAGATGACGATAGCCTTCAGATGAAGCAGTTATCCAGGAAATCATTTTAGCTTGTTGTTTTCTCAACTAAATTCACACCTGCGTAAACGTTCGATGAAAAATGATGGATGAGCAATTAACGGTGATGAATTCATATTTATGCACATTCATATCGAATTACATATTGTTAGAAAGATTTGCAGATCACACTTCTATATAACATCCTCTATAACAAATTAATTTATCAACTAAGCATCTTTTTTGTTTTATAAAGATTTGTGAAATTCAATCTAAATGACCTCTATTTTAATGATATGAGAAATCAATATCTAATTGACCTCTATTTGTACTATCAAAACTTTAATGAGTCTTTTTCTCATGAAACAAGACTAAATTTAAAATCCAAAAATTTTTTACAATAAAGATTATTTCATAACTTTTTTTTCCTTTTTCTTTCGGCACATATCAATCATTCCAAAAAGAAGGAGGTCAAGAAAATTTTGTTACAACTAAAATTGTAAAAATATTATGAAATTCATACCATTCACTAATGTTTGAATTTAATGATGGAAAAATTTTCGACAATGTAGTAAAACAATTTAATAAAATCAAAATTTCTCCTTCTACCTTTTTCACTTTTCTTTTAATTTCTTCAGATTAATTCATTCATTTTTTCCATATGAAATGCTATCACTGTTTGTACTAAATTTACTGAATTGTTTACTTTCCAGGAGATCTAATTCAAAGTATAAAATTTACGAAATTATGTACTTTCCAGGCGACCAAATTATTCAAAGTATTACTAAATTATTTACTTTCCACCAGATCTAATTCGAAAAGTTTACCGGTTAATTTTGCTGTTGTTATTATGATCATTCCGGTCTGTTTCTCTTTCACAATCAATTCGATTCTTAAATGAAAATTAGACTGAATAGAATGGTAAATTAGAAATTCATTAAATTGAGATGAATTAATTTAAATGAGCTAAATAATATTCCACTATCTATTCCATATTAGCTCTTTCTTTTATCATTATTTAATAACTCTAAGAGTAAATTTTTAAAGTTATACTATAAAAATCCTCAAAGATCTTTTTTTCTCTTCGAATACTGTAAAGTTAATCTAAAACGAAAATTACAACATTTCGTTTTATAAGAATTTAGTAGTATCGTCGATGCTGTAATGTTCTTTCTTATTCTTTTTATTTGATAGTAATATTTATTTCGAAGAAGAGGGTCAAAAACTGTCATTAATACAGATCTAAGGGTATTATGAAATTTGGTACCAGTCGTTATTAATGATTAAATTTAATCCAAGAAAGAAGGAAAGAAGGGAAAAAGAATTTTTTCGATGATTGATAAATGAAAAAAACTCTTTTCTTTCTCTTTTCTCCTCCTCCGTTTCGTATAGCCTATTAGGAATTATTAATGATTCCATTTTCGTAATAAACAATAATGAATTATTACTTTTACTCATTAAAACAATGATCTTATCCGTTAATTTCAACCTGATAAAATTTTGCTCAATAATTTTACCTTGGATAATTCTTAAAAATTAAAGATTACACTTAATAATATTTCACTTGAAAATTTTTGTCTGAGGAAATCTTATGTAAGTATATTATACAAGTAAAGATCGCATTCAAGAATTTCCAGCAGAGGTAATATCATTTAAAAAGTTTATCGCCAATGCTAACATCGGAGTTTTGAATTTCCATCTGAGGTAATGTCATCTAAAAATTTAAGCTTATCACCAATGCTATCATCAGAGTTTGAATTTCTATCTGAAGTAATGTCATCGAAAAAGTTGATCTTCAATGCTATCAATGAAGTTTTGAATTTCCATTTGAGGTAATGTCATCTAAAAATTATTCCGGTTTATGTCACTTTTATAATCGGAATGTACCATTTTATGGAATAGGCTATTTATTCGCTTCATAACTCTCATTCAGCCATTTTAAATGGAAATTAGAATAAATGAAGTGTAAATGGAAGCAACAAAATGCTACAACATGTCAACAAGAAATTAGAATAATATGTCAAATTTAAATTTACAATTTTCTTCTTAATCGTAAAATAATTCACAAAAAAAAATTCATCGAAAATTTCCATATAAATTAAATTGCTAATAATAATAATAATAAATGACAATGTTAACTAAAATAATTCGCTTTTGTTTTAATAATTAAAATAAACTTTAAGTGATAAATTGAAACAAAATTTATTAAACTTTTAATTTTAATTATTCCATTTAAAAATTAATTGAAATATTTCATTTTCAATTTTAAGTTTATTTATTTATTTTTACATTTATTATTTTAATTTTAAACTAAAATATTTTATGATTTTAAATTTATTTTTACATTTATTATTTTAATTTTAAATTAAAATATTTTATGATCTTAATTAAATTAAAAGTAATTTTTCTTTGGTAATTAATTATTTCAAATTTATTAAAAAGTTTTTGTTTATTAGATAATGAAAAATTTCGAACTAAATTAAATCAAATAAATTTCTACAATCCAAAAAGATATTTAGAAAGAATTAACTAAAAGAAAAGTCGTAATCGTAAGCTGATTACGATCATTAGAAAAAAATAATGGAAAAAAACAGTTATTTATTTTAATGTGCGCTCCGAAAAGCTGTCATTAATTTTTTTGACAGATAATCACTTCACACTATCCTTTGTGTTCGTAATTTTCAACTTCTTTTTATTGTTGATACTTGTATGTTACAACAAAACGAATGACCACTAATGACCCATTCATTCATCCTTTTCATTTTATCATTATAATCAACCAAATATAAATATATCATATACACAGAGATATATATTTATATGGACAGACGCATACAGACACACACACACACATATACAAACAAACACTGATATGTAATTAATATATAATATACACATATATATTTATATAGATAGACACACACAGACACATATATATTGACAGACGCAGACAGACGGACACATACACAGATACATACTGATATGTAATTATTAATGCAATTATTTATATGGGAAGATTAAATAATTTCTTTTGTTGGTTATCATTGAAGAAATAATTTTTTTCTTTGTGAAGCAAATTAAAAATAATCTGTCAGGAAAAGAAAGATAAAAATGTCTTATTTAATTTAATTTCATTGTTTTTATTAATTAATAATATATTATATAACGTGACTTTACGTGATTGGTAACGTGTTTTGTTGCTTTTATTATGCAATATACATATAGATATTATTGGCAAAATGAAATTTTTTAAGTACTAGAATTGATAAATTCTAAATTGCAAAATATAAAAAAAATTTTATTCTTCTATTAATTAATAATGTTTTACGTAACGTGACCTTACGTGATCTGTTACGTGTTTGTGTTTTTGTTATACAATATACGTATATATTATTCTCTATCATTTTGTTATTTTCATTCTAATTTAATTATTTGATATATATTATTGACAAACGGTAAATGAAATTTATTAGGTAAGAAATCATAATTTCTAAATTATAAAATATAAATAAAAAAAGATTTATTATTTTTGAATTTAATGGAATGGATTTTAAATTGCGATTGTGAGAAGTTTGTAAATTGAAATTATGTAAAACATTAATAATTATCTTTGAACTGTTTTAATTCTTTTTTAAATAATGTAAAATTAATTTATAACAATAATTCAAATTAAATTTCAATTTGATTTATTGATTTTTTAGACATTTCATTTGTTTCATTTGATTTGCACTAATATTTAAATGCATACTTTACTTATCATTTCTTTTCATGATAAGAATATCTGAAAGTGATTAAGGAATATGTTTACTTGTTTACTTACTGTTTAGGAAATTTGAATTACTTGTGAGAAGATAATCTGATTGAAGTTCAGAATCTTTCACAAATAATTGTTCAGAGAAAAAGTTTGAAATGAAAATGAATGAAAGAATAAAATTTACAAATAATTTAAAAATGAAAAATGAATTATTAGTAGGATTTGTGGTTGCTACAATAATTAGAAGATGATAAAATTCGCTTCTTGAAATACAATATGATAATATCATACGATAAATTATTATTAATTATTATAGCCCTATTGTTTCATTCTTCTTTTTCATAGTTAATTTTAAAACAAAGTTAATTTGTTAATTAATTAAAGGTTAAAAATTTTTTCTCTCTCATTTTGCAGAATAGAAATAATTAGCATATGCAAAAAAAAAAATATTATTTTTCTAAATAAAACATTCAATAATTTTCATCAATAATTTGATCAAGTTAAAATTTCATCAATTAATTTATTATTTTAAAATTTAAAAAGATCCCAATTTTGATAATTAAAAAAAAGGAAATAAATACAATCAAACGTTCATCTTTTTACGCTTATTAATCTCATTACAAACATCTGCTATAGTTTGTTTTAAGCAATGATAAAGTAAGGTTTCCTTTTTTTTTGAAGTAATCCGCTAAGAGAATGAATAATTTAAAATATTATTGTTAATTGAGCTCTATATCTCGTATTATTTACTTTTATTACAATGAAGTATTAATTGTTCCGGTGATAGATGGCTAGTGATCATTGTTGTAAGTATGATCAAAATAATTCATTCCAAACAAAGCAATGATTGAATTCTATTTGCCTTTTCATCGTATTAAATTATAGTAATTCAGTATTCCTTTTCATTTTTCCGTCTTTCAATGTCCAAATCCAAATGACCTTCTTAGCGGATGGTCAAATTAATATGCGAAAACTTACAATCAATACATTATTGAACTAACAGTTTAATACAAATATTAACTGTTGCTTAGAAATATGGTATATTTGTTGCTATTAAGCATATGTTCAAATAAATTTGATCTATCGGTGTTTATTAGAAGTGTTTTAATAAAGATGGAAACAGCTTGTGCTATGTAAGATCAGCTTACGGCTAAATTGCTAATCTAATGAAAAAGCACTTAGATTAATGGAGGAGAAATATTGTTATTTGAAATATGATCACATCCTTAAATTTTAATTTATATCTATTACAATTTTAATTATGATTTAAATAAACTATTACAATTTCTATTATGGCTTTCTGTTTAAATTTTAATCCAAGAAATTGTAGGTAAATCATTTCCATTCATTTTCATTCAGTAACTAATTGTTACATTAATTCGAAAAAAAGCATAGTCTCTCTTATTTCTTTTATCTCTATCATTTTCTATCATCTTTATACAGTTTTATTTTTCTAAATTCTCTTAAGAGACATCAACCAATTTTTTCTTATTAAAATACGTTTCTTTGTGCATCCTTTAAAATAACTAAAAATTGGTAACAACCATTCATTTAAAATTATCAATATTCAGTTGTCACAACTGTCGTCACAATCTATCCATCCAATTGATGTCATTTATCCATTTTATTCATCAGTGAATTTGTCTGCTGCCAGACGTCGAATATGAAAAAATTGCTTCTATTTGTTTATTCTTTTGGAACAGAAAATAGAATGGATGAATCATCCGCTATCGTGACAAAATCCAAATATGACTTTAAATTGTTGATATGTCCATTTCCTTGTACACTGAAAAATTTTCGTAATGGATGTGGAAAGGGTAAAGAAAATCATTTATTTAAAAATTAAGATAAAAGAAAAGAAGATATGAAGATGCAACGAGATACATCTCTGTTGCTAATGTATTGATGACATCACTCATAACATTAAAACAATGAATTCACATTATCTGTATTATTAAACAGCAATTACAACCTATTCACAGAATGCATTCTTCCTTTCCTTAAACCATTATACATTACCACTATTATCTTAAAAAATGTGCTAAGCTCAAAAAAATATACACATAAATTAGCAATAAACAAACATAGGGAAAGGAACAACAAATAGACTGGCAAGTAACTGAAAAAAACACATGTCTCACAGGAAATGAATAAAAATTTTCAGTGTTTTTATTAAAATGTAAATATCCTCACCTTTTGCTACAAATTATCTTGGAATATCTAAAGTGCTAATCTTCATGAGGAGATAAAGGAAGTGGATCAAAACTCAAGCAGATGGAAGCATCTGATGAGTACAGGCACCCGCGGTTAGATACTGATATACAAAACAGTAGAATAAATGAATAAACAAATGAAATAAAGTAAACAACATCCGAAAATGCTATACCATATCATAACAATTAATAAAACATGAAATCAGTATGGGAATAAATGTATAATTACGGTCATATCAGTACAGTAAAAACAAAACAGACAACTGCAACAGTCAAAAAATTTCTATGATGGGGATAAAAAGTTTTGAAAAAACTCAATACAAATACTTAACATTTAAGAACAGATGAATATAACAAATCCTAAGATATTAATGCCTAAGGAAACGAAAATGAAATTCGCAGCAAGTAGTAGTCCATGCTCATCAGAACAAAGATTGACGAAGATAGAGAAGTAATTAAAACAAATGCAAAAATTTTAAGAAAACGTGATTATGATAATAAAAAGTAAAATCATAGCAAAATGGTATTTTGCCCTGTTGGTATAATTCTCAAAGCTCATTTCGCGTGATTAATTAAAAAATTGTCGTCCATTGACCATGTTGCTAATGTACTTAATTATGCTGGAGCACTGCAATGAAAGTTCGGCAGATTAGTGTTAGTTATTTAAACGAGTCCTGACTCATAATAATAGATAAACAAAAAAATTTCCATATTTGCTAAAATTATATATGGTTTACTGATAATTAAAAAATTCATCACATCAAATTACATAAAAATTGACAATTGATACTGTAATATTGAATTCTTCGTAATTAAGAAGTCAATTAAAAGATAACTTACATGCACGGAGACATTTTTATCGCGATGCGGGTGAGTGGTTTCATAAACGTTTTGAAACTCAGCTTCGAAATTATCCGCCAAACGTCGGAGCTGCTTAGCAATCATTCGGCTGTTCCACTCTACTTGTTTTTCTACAAAGAAATGTTCAAAAATTAATAGTAAAACAAAGACTCGGTTGGAAATACTGTTTATTATGCTCCAGTAAGAGAAACGAAAGGGTAAGCATCACTGAGATGGAAATAGAGAAAACAAAATCATTACGTCAATTTCCCAACCTTCTGTAGGATTAATTAATTACGAAAAATATTTTTAAAAAAATAAAAATGAAATTAGATTTGTAGATTAATAAAAAACTAAATAAAATTCGTATCACCTTTGAAACTCGCTGCACTTAACTTGCTGATGATTCTCTTAGGTTTAATTCCATTGTTTCCAAAGCCTATACCGAGGAAAAAACTTTTTCGAATAATTGACTCATCTTCTTCTTCCATCCAATTACCCTGTTCCATTCTTATGCAACCCTAAAATCTAAGTTCAACGAGTGAAACTCATTTTATGAAATAACGCTTACAACAAAAATACGAACTAAATTTTTAAAAAGAACCGCGACACACAACTTTGAATACCTCCTTTATTCTTCTCTTTTGTTTTTAAATCAAATGAGAAACAGAGCTAACTATGGAGTTTACAAGGCCTTTCTTTTGCAAAAACCACGTTGAACCAAAAACAAAATGACCGATAGCGCCTTGCCTGAATGCAGCATTCTGCATGATCAGCAAACGAAATAGCATTATTACAGGGATAAATTGCCAGGACATGCGAGCAGCCCAAACGAGTATAGTCAAAAATACGACCGGTGTAATGCATCTGGAAAATTATTAGAAATACAGCAACGATAATGCCATAAATAAAAAATGTTTGAGAAGAAAAGAAAAACAATGGAATTTTAAGTAAATAAGATTCCCACATGGTTAATATATAACTTTCTTGTTTAATTCACCATCTACATGTATGTTCTTGCGTGCAGTATTGCATGTATTACATATAACTCATTACTATTATAAATATATTTATGCGTACGTTTGTTTCCTTATGAACGGCATCTTTGTTAAGGATCAAATCATTTCTAATTATCAACTAAAATACTGTTTCATAAACTCACAGCTACAAATTCATTAGTCATCGATAAGCTACATTTTTTTCTTTCAATTGTCAGCATTTACTATATCTAGGAAAAGACAATTGAAAGTGAATTTTGAAATGTGATTTCAAAGCTCATAATAGCAATACTCAACTTATATTAACTCAAAAAATACTCTTTGATTAATGCAAAGCATAGAATAGGAAAATTAAGTATATTTGACAACAATATAACATAAAAAGTACAGCAATACTTTTCCTATAACATAATTTGGTACAGAATATAGAAAGAAATTTACGAAATACAATATATTGTAGTACGAAATAGCATAATATAGCATAGAATAGAATCAAAATTGAATTACTTCAACATTTCTTATTCTCTTTTGTAATTTGTAGAAATAGGAACTATTAGTAAACAATGCAATTTTTCATTCATTATCAAAAATTAAAATCTTTTAATTCCAAAGATTTTAATTCTAACTATCAATTTACACTATTTTGAAATACTTTTTATATTTCCCAAAATTTTAAAATTTCCCCTACGAATATTACACTGTGAAGTTGACATTGAGGAAAAAGGAAATCGCGGTGGAGTAATTTCGAGAATCAATTTAACACCCACATCCCTTATGTGAACCACGCGAAACTAACGAAGACATCACGAAATACATGTCAGGATGAGAGTGGGCACGTTTTTTCGCGCAATTTCACGCTCGTAAATATAATATGGTGCTGGCCATACTACGGTATGCAAATCTACTTGTCTCATACTTCGAGAAAATGAGGGCTTTGATGGTTGGATGACATTTTATTATTACGATAAGATTGTTCGCTATTAGTCTGCATTATTCATAATCTTCGATCTCGAACATTTATTACAATGCTATTAATTTTACTTTATCATTTCTTTAACTAATTCTATTTATCGAATATAAAATAAACTTATTTCTTTGGTGATTTATCGAATTGAAGCGGTAAAGCGTTACATTAACATCGGATCAAATTTGAGCAACAAAATTATAAATATTGTTAAAGAAATTCCAATCATTTCTTACTTCTATTTATCAATATTCTTTTCTTTGGAGTGATAATAGCTAAATCATTTCATTCTTCATTTTCTGTCCCCTCCAAATAGTCTATTATTGATAAGAAATTAAGGAATTGAAATGAGGGAAAAGATAAGGAATATTTTGTTCTCATATTCTGTAATTAACAATTACTTTTGGAATGAAATCAGATTTCCTGAAATTAATTTTTAAACTATTTAATCCTAATCGAAATATCTTTTCATCAACAAATATGTTGATTAAAAATAATTAGAATAATTAATTACCATTCATCAATATTTTGTAACTTGATATTCATGCAATGAGAACTCTTGGTACTTATATGGAAAGTAAGCTTTGATGCTATTTGTTGCCCTAAAACAATAATGATACTAATTCGAAAGCTTTAAACTATTTCAATAAAGAAAATAATGCTTCTCTCATTTCATCTGTTCATTGCAATACTCCCAGGTAATTCATCTAATTATTGAAATAATAGGAACATAAAATCATTTGAAACGGTCAGTCGGTATCTGAGAAAGCTCTGTCCTCTGTTGTCCCTATCCATCTGTCTACCAATTAACAATTAACTGTCCACTCTTCTATTGAATGGGATTTCTTTTCCGATAAAGAATGAATTCTCTCACGCTAAACAATAATAAAAAAAGATAGCGATAATTAATTGATTGATCATTTTTAGCTTACCTGAGATTAAAATTAATCATTTTGCTTCTCTTTAACCTCATGTAATTTGAGCTATTTCTTAAATTATTGAAAGTATACTAACTAAAATTATTAATTAATGACTAATTTTCTTCTTTTTTTAGCTTACTTCAAATGAATTATATTATTTTTTAAATATTTAGAAAATAATTATTATCATTGTGAAATATTTAATGAAAATGTGTTTTTTCTTTTACACTAATTTCATTCCTTTCAATTAATAATCTCTATCATAAATAAACTAAAAATTTTCAAATCAAAGATACCACTTTTTGATGATATTATCATTATAAGAGTTTTTTCGACATTGATTACCTTATCAGATATGATGATATATCATTATTATGTAATTTTTCCCAACAGCAATCAACTTACCAGATATGATATCATTATCATGAAAACT
Organism: Cercopithifilaria johnstoni; assembly: GCA_916381525.1. Taxonomy (NCBI): domain Eukaryota; kingdom Metazoa; phylum Nematoda; class Chromadorea; order Rhabditida; family Onchocercidae; genus Cercopithifilaria; species Cercopithifilaria johnstoni. Next base: position 11,280 of record CAKAEH010002037.1, read on the forward strand.
TTTCCAACAGTAATCAACTTATCAGATATGATGATGCCATTATTATGAATTTTTCTAATAGCAAAATTAACTTATCAGATATGATAATATCATTATAATGAAAATTTTTACAACAGTGAATAATTTATCAAATATTACGATATATCATTATTATGAAAATCTTTCCAACGGTAATCAAATTATCAGATATGATGATGCGATCAATATGAAAATTTTTCTGTTAGCAAAATTAACTTATCAGATATAATGATATCATTATGATAAGAATTTTTTTCGATAATAAATAACTTATCACATTTATCAATTAAATCGTTTTTTTTTTTAGCAAAGAAAGAAATAAAACCAATTTCATTCATTCATCAAATAGTCCATATCAACAGTTCGATGAAAAGGGCATATTAGTTGTAGTAGTACATCAATGATGCAAAAACTGAAATGGTTATTGAACGATGACGATGATATTAATGGTAGAAGATGGCAATTAAATATTTCGAAATTCACTAACCAGCGGACATTTGGTCATTTTTAATTGTGTACAAACAAAGAAATTATATTTTACTAACCAACTAAAATTAAACAACAAAAAAAAAACCCCGATATGCATATCCGTTAGTCATTCATTACTACGATACGAAATTTAAAATAAAATAACGAAATTAAATTTGCATAAAATTGCAACAATTTTTTCCTTTCTTTTTTCATTGTTGATTAGCAAAAGAACAATTTTAAAAAAATTTAAAAAATTTTTTTTTGAAGAAAGTTTGAAAAAAGGGGAGAGTGAGAGAGATGAAAATTTCGTAAGTTAAAAAACAAATTTTAACGGACAAATATTAGCATTTAATGAAAATTTATTAAATCAGAGCTTTACATAGCAAATTTTAATTCTTTTAATTTTTCAAAACTTTTTTCCTCTTACTTTTATAATTGAAATATATTATAGACTTGAACTAGAGTTCATTTTAGTTAAATTACCTGAACTAGAGTTCATTTTAGTTAAATTACCTGAACTAGAGTTCATTTTAGTTAAATTACCTGAACTAGGGTTTATTGTAGTTAAATCACTTGAACTGGAGTTCATTTTAGTTAAATTACCTGAACTAGAGTTCATTTTAGTTAAATTACCTGAACTAGAGTTCATTTTAGTTAAATTATATTTATGTGCATTTAAAATTAATGACTAATCTCTTTCTCTTCAATTCATCATTATTCTACTATGTTGTTATATGGGTATGGTAAATATTTGAGCTAACTGAAAAGCAAAATATCATTAAATTTAAATTTGGTCAAAAAATAAATTTCTTAATTTTAAAATTATATCACATTTGAAACAAAATTCTTCCAGCAAAATTTATCATATAGAAAAAATGCTAAATTTGTCTTTAATTATATAATAGATTAATTAATGCTATATAATGAATTTATGACGGATTGAATTTTTGTTTTACCATTTTATGATATTTGAAAAATTTTTATTAGAATGAATTTTTGGTTGTTAAAATTAAATTTTATTTTTTAATTTTAAAACTCTTTCAAATAAGCCATTTTAGTAGAAAGCATCTTTTTCAAATAGAAAAAGCCGAATTTATTTATTGCTCTTTATTGAAATTTATTCTTTAGTTAATAAATTTTTTAATAGATTCGAAATATTTTGATCGATGTTATAGCACCAGGCAGTTTCCATCATGAAAATGTTCGTTTATTTAATAGCCGAAATGTGCATTTCAAAAAAAGGAGAATTATGAATGGTACGATATGGCTCGTACTACATTTTTACCACAATTTTATTTGCATCTAATGAAAAAAAGATGAACCATTGAAAATCATGGCAGATTATAATTTGAATGAGGAAATTTTGGAAATTTAAATTTTTCTCATATTTTTTATTACTTTTTATAAATATATTAAACAAGAGAAAATTATACAGAAATTTAATAAATAATTTAAAATACAAATAAAATAAATTATTTCGATATTTTAATTAATTAGAGAATTAATGTATAGATAATTTCTAATTATTCATTTGTATAATTAATTCTTTAAGTCTACGAAAAAATCTTAACCTAATTTTTGATTTTTGATTATTAATGATAGCCTTAAGAAAATACTGAAATTATTTCAAAATAACGATGTAAATCGTCGAAGGTCATCGAAGGAAAAAAGAATGGAATGAGGTATGGGAGGCGTCAAATTGTTATAATTTGATGTAGTGGAAAAGGGAAACAGCTCAATTATGCATCGTTGAATCAATTGTTTCATCGTACTTATGATCCTATTCTTATCATCGAAATAACTACTTTATTGTAGAAGGATAAATTATTCCTCAGATAGAATTTAATATGCCCTTAAAATAGCACAATCTACAATTATCTGTTCTATAATCGCCTTACTTCAAAGCTTACTCTATCATACTTTTAGAGATACTGTAGCAGGTGTTACACGTAGTTATAATATATCTGCAAAATGAGGATTAATGAAATTTCTTGCAATTTTATTCATCATAAATCTGTGAAATTTGGAAATTTTTTTCGTTGAATTAATTTAATTTTAATTCTAACATTTTACGTATCTGATTAATGTTATTATTATCATTGTTATTAATATTATTATCATTATTATTATTACTATTATTATTATTGTTTATTATTATTGTTATTGTCATTGTTAATATTACGGTAGTTGTAAAATTACAAATGCCATTACTTTTGCTATTAATGTTACTTGAACATTTGTCATCCAGAATAAACATCTCTATCAGATAAGGAAAATAGCATAACATATGATTTTACAGGATATTATAATTTAGATAGTCAAAAAATGCTTAATTACTTCACTGTTGAAAATTTTAAAATGTTTTGAAGCGTAAATTTTTAAAAAGAGTGTATATATTTTAAATGAGTGCTTTAATTATTTTAATTTCGAATCATACTAACCTCTGATTTCCATTTGATTTTCTTTTTTAAATTTATTTTATCTTTATTTTTTTAATATCACATATTGATCACTTATCACTTATTTATCTTAACTTATTATCACTTTAATATCACTTATTTATCTTAATATCGCCTTTAAAATAAATGATAATAATGAAATTATTTTGTAAACAAATTATTTTGATTTTATGATGATAAACAAATTATTATGATTTTAACAGCAAACTACTATTATTATTATCATTGTTATATTAATATTACAATTATTATCATTATCATTATTCTATTCAATTCATATAAAATAAGATTTTTGAAGAGATCCTTACCATTCATATTATTCTTTATCTCATTGTCAAATGTAAATTGAATGATACCAATTTCAATCTAATATTTTCATATGTTTCTCTGAATTAATTTCATTTTAGGATTTTGCTCAAATTTCGTATTCCCTTAATTAATTTAAGATAAACAATAATAGTTTTAAGCAGAAAAGTAAATAACAAGCAACAATATTATTATTCATTCAATTGCTTCTTGAATATTATTTCCTCATTAAATATTAGCAATTCTAATATCAAAAGGTTAATTTATAATTTATACATTCTTCAAAATTTTATTAAACAATAACAATAAGAATTAAAACAGAACTTTGAAAATATATAATAGAAAAGTGGATTTAAATAATTTGAAAATATATGCTAAACCATAAAATTATTTTACTGTAATTTATGGATTAAAAAATAATAGTAAATTATAATAAATTATATTTAAATGAATATTAGAGGAGTGACCAAAATATCACAAATATATCTTAAATAATAAGAAATTATTTATTAAATTCATTAATGACCAACTGACCAATTGATTTGTGGTGGTAATTCGGACAATTCGAATGCGAAATTATTCGTTTTTTCTTTTTGCTATAACAATATTATATTCCGATAAGTATTATTCAACAAAGTCGATCATTAATGGTTGAAAGAACATTATGCCATTACGAGGTATACATAAGTATGTCTTATATTAATATCAAAAAGAAATACGAAGTTCGGCGTAGTATGAAAAGAAGAAACCGTTTGAAAAAGTATTCAAATATAATAAGTCATTCGGCTGTATGTAATTTTGACCTTGGATAAAGTTTTTTTTTTTGTTTAATAAACTTTTTTTAATTTAATTTATAAATGATCAAAATATTGGATGAAATTAAACGGAATAAATTTACAATTATTATTGTAAATATATTTCTAAAAGGGGAAACTGATCTTTCAAGAATATTGCTTAGTTTCATTTTATTATTAATATGAAATGAAATATTTTTTAGAATTCTTAAACTGCAGGTGATACAGGTAATACAGGTAATAATTTGAAATTGTATCTGATATGAGTTATAGAAATTATAAAAACAGCTTCCTCATAATATTTCTTTTTTTTATTTTAAATTATATTTAAACAATTTCTGTACATCAGAGAAATATTTTAAGTTTTAAAATATATTTTGATAAATTGATTTGTTATAGAGGATGTTATATAGAAGTGTGATCTGCAAATCTTTCTAACAATATGTAATTCGATATGAATGTGCATAAATATGAATTCATCACCGTTAATTGCTCATCCATCATTTTTCATCGAACGTTTACGCAGGTGTGAATTTAGTTGAGAAAACAACAAGCTAAAATGATTTCCTGGATAACTGCCTCATCTGAAGGCTATTGGCTATCGTCCACTATTAGCTTAGTTTACATATGTCTACAGATTAGTGCAAAAAAATTTTCCATTAACCACTTGAATGAAAGTACTAAAATAAATACCATATGCTTTAAGATGACTGTTGCTCTGATTAGAAAAGGTCAGATAGGTCAACAATGAAACCATTAAATGAGCTTAATGGTAAATAAATATTAAATGGCTTTAAAAAAATTTTCGTCTTGAATTTTACAAATTCCAATTTCAATTCTTTTGTTTTAGTACCTTTCATTAAGATTACCGCATGGCGCAACAAATAGTTTGATAAAATTGATCTTTTTGAGATGGAAAAGTTTGGACAGAATAATGACTCTAAAGAACGGTCACTATTTGAAAGCACTCATTGGGCACTTGTAAATGGTAGTAAAAAATGCTTTCGGCTTGAGATTATTTAATACTTCATAGTTGAATTAATTAAAGTGGCAAAGTTGAGTGACCAGGTGTCACTCTACATTACGTCATTTATAGAGCCACTAGCTGAACAGTTGAACCTTTCGGCTATTGTTACCGTAATCCCCAAGTTATTTCTGTTACACGCCGTTGTCGTAGATTTAGCAAAGTTTGGAAATAAATTAATTTTGTTCTCTGTCCATCTCAATTCAAAGGCTTCTCTTACAATCTAATTATAATTTGTTTTGAATGGTCGAAATGATTTTTTCAAACATTTAATTATTTTCGCAAATATAACAAAGTGAGGTTTTGCCAATCATACAACGTTGTTCAACAAAATTTTGAAATATTTTCTAATCAGTAATTGATAACATTGCATAGCGCTAATTATCACACAAAGTAAATGCATAAATAAATTGATTAATAATTAATATTATGTTCGATAATTAAAGTTTAACATTATACGGCCCAATCATTCTGTCTTACATATTTTTGCCATTTCACCCACAAATCAATCGCTTCTTCAACCGCCAGATATTACCTTTGGGACAATTAGCACTAAATGTAATTGCCAGCCCTTATCAATTATCATTATCAACTGCAATAACCCAAAAAGAGAGACATACAATTCACTTTTTTCTCAGATAAAATCGCTCGAATATTCGTTTCAACACAGCGTTGAGAAAGTTCTTTGTAGCAAATGCGATGAAAATTGGGAACGACAGA
>CAKAEH010002038.1:0-17049 GCA_916381525.1 Cercopithifilaria johnstoni
ATCTTTCTATCATTGGTTGTTGACAGAGGTTTGGTGGAAATATTACAAAGATAGGCTTTGACATGAAATTGCAATTGTTCACTACAAAAGTTCAAGGCAATATTAACTTTAACTATAACTGATTGGTAGTGTATTTTCAGTTTTTTTTTTGTATGCAAATTTTATGTAAGCTTAGAAATAGCATATAAAGAAGTGGACAATCAGGTAAACATCCAATGGTTGTACATCATAGCATCCATAGATAAATAATGCAGAGTGATTTTTTTTCTGATATTACAAGAGATATAAAAGAAAATGAAAGGTAAAAAGATTGCCGGAATGAATAGTATTTTATTTCTTCATTATATTCGCATTCATATAATTCACAATTCAGTATTATATTATTTGATTATATTATATTATATAGTATTATATTATATGAAACATTTCTCACATTCATTCTTCTAACTTCTTCAACCATTTATTTCTTTTTATTTATTTCAAAAAAACAGATTTTCTAATCAAAAATTTTGAGATGACAGATTTTCATTGACACGAGAATTTTAGAATTATTATTGTGTAACACGGATCATTTGTATTCATTTCAATTTTTTGTTACATTACTGGATATTGTTGAAGACTTAAGTATAAATGAAAAAATAATATATGAAATTGGAATAGAATAATTAATATATGAAATAGAACAGTTTATTATAGCATTTTTAGCTTTAATATATCAAGTGTACTATTATTATTTTATTCTTTCATTCTTTTTATTTGTAGCAAAATTATTTCCAGCTGAATATAATCAAAAGATGCTGACAGATTTGTTATAAAATTTAGGAGAATGGTTTTTTTTCACAAAGACAATATGATAGGATAAGATTAACAGTAACTAATCAGAGTAAAATGATTTATATTTGCATGATAAATAACTGTTTATCAATCATTTGCAAAATATACCTTTTTAAAATCTTTTTGTTTATGATTGAAATTAATTATTTTGCTTACAATGAGAAGATAACAAAAAAATAATTATTCTTTTTAAAAAATGTAAATTATTTATTTGCTCTAATGGTTCAATGCAAAAATTTCTATTTTATTTTCAATACTAAAACAATTAAATGACAGTAATTAGCATAAAATTAATTAAAAGTATTCCTTTTTTTTTTTACCTTTCAATTACTTTTTTCTTCACGCCTTTTTTGAATATATTTATAATAAGCTAAATTGTTTCTTTTTATTGCAGAAATACGCAAGTAATTTACAACCACATATTATTGTCATTCAGGATCTTGTTGTATCAGCAGATGATCTTGGTTTGTTCGTTCCTTTTTTATTGATTGAAATTTTAATTTTTAAACTAACTAAAGTTTTCGATATTAGTTATGCTATTCTGGCGCTATTTGTAATAGAAAATATTTGCACAGTAAATAATGAATTAAAATTAGGATGAATAAAAAAATTTTGATTTGAATTCTAATAGACTCAAAAAATTTATTGAGTCTCCAACTTTAATTTAGCATAATATTATTAGAGTAAAAATGCAAATGTGAATTCAGTGAAGCGCTAAGTGTGGTAATCATTTTGTAAGATATAATCATGAATTCATGCTCATTAAAATTTTGAAATATTTCCAAAATATTTCAATTGTTTTATGAAAGGTTAGATTGATGCAAAAGACTTAATATTTGAAGGAAGTATAAATATATGTTACGTAGTTTGATTTGAGAAAACAATTAACTAATTAATTTTGGGAAAAACTTTAATTTTAAAAAGTTGTAAATAAAGCAAAAAGTAAACCTATTCAAATGTTTTTCTACAATAATTAAGATAAGGCTTTATGAGATTGGAAGTGATCGTATGAAAAGGAAAGGATATTTTTAAAGGCAATATTACTAAATTTCAATTTAGCAATAACAATTTCAATTTAGCAATAAAAAATTTCAATTTAGATTTTAGGCCTTCATTTTTTTGATTCTCTTACATGCCTTTACTATTTTTTTTATCTTAGCTTTTTCATCAAAAGATTGATTATCGGAAAAATGAGCTAATATTTTATGTTTTTATTTTTCTCTTAGTATGACAGTATTAGTTTTAGGAAGATTACAAGCGAAAGCATAACTTTAGGCTTGAAGATAATGGCGAATTTTAATTAACTTGATAAGTATATCATAATAAGGCATCAGCATGTTTAACAACTCTCCCGCACTAATACCAAAAGATAAAAAGGATTTAGCGATTTAGAGGAATTCCGGAGCAAATAAATTTGATGAAAATATGGAAATTGAGAAATTATTCTGTTAATTTTCTTTCCACAGTAATCATAATATATTAATTGAGCGACAAAAAAAGGAAGATACAAATGACTAGGCTGATCAAAAAGTTAGGCATGTCTTATCATTTTCAATTGATAAAACAAAGGCATAAAAATCATTAACTCTTATGCATATAATGTAATTAATAATATCATCTAAATCTCGAAAATAAATCGATAGTTTTGAAATTAACTAAAATTGAATCGAAATATTTCAACGAATTTGTGGCATTTTTCTACAGATGACAAAATGGCGTATAATTTTTATGAAATGCAACAGCGTAACAACGAAATTGCAAATGATGTGCGATATGAGACAAATGCAACAAGCGCTGATATTGATAAGGAAATGCAATGTGATTGGAATTCGCCTTCAAGTTATTTTGAGCTTAATTATTCTACTGTAAGTGAACAAGCATTTCTTTTCATTAATTTGAATTTTTCATTATCCTAATATTTTGCTTGTCAGTTGTAAGGAAAAAAAGTATATCCTTCTACTGCGCAAAATATTGAAGAATCAAATAATCATCCCATTGATATAATTGATAAGAGTATAAGATAATGTTAGATATCACCATATCCATCAGATTTAATTAATTGAAATTTTTGCAAATAATAGCACTTTTTTAAAATGTTAATACTATTATTGATCGAAAGTTAAAAATTGATAAATTTATCAGTTAAAAAATTTATCAACCTAAAGAATTTTTGATTAAGCTAATTTCATACGAAACAAATTTCTAGTCATTGAAATCAAGAATCTATGGAGCAGGATATATTCTTAAACAGACTATGGAAATGCGTGATCCATATCTTATCAGTGATCGTCGAGGTTATTTACAGGTATTTCAAAAATTCATTTGCAAATTGTTTTTGTGAAGGGTTGGTTTATTTGTGCCACCGTATTTTTCTGCATTTTGAGCAAAATTAAGAAAGTGATGTGGAATAATCTGATCAAGGAAATATTACGAAAAATGGTTGAATTAATTTTGTGAATGATATTGTCGAAACGATAATTTAAAAGGTCATTTTGTTAAATGACCTTTTAAATTAGGAGAAATGAAAGGAAAGAAAATGGCAGAAGATAAAAATGAATTACAACGTTATATTTTTTGAACGTAACGTTTTGCATTCATTTTATATATAAAAAATATTTCAATAAAATGTGAAAAGTATAGATGACAATTATTTGTCATTTATTTCATGAAATCTAAAAAGTTTTTACAAATAAAAAATAAATTACTTTTTATTGTATAATGTGGAATTAACTGAAAAATATTCATTAATCATTCGTTCAACAGTTACCTAACCTATTTTATGGTACTAACCTATATTATGGTACCAATCTATATTATGGTACCAAAAAAATAGTGGCGCAGTAATTTAATTTAGCTTGGAATTAAATTCTCAAGATTGAAATTATGCTTATAAAATAAAGAAAAAATTTTTCTACTTTAATTTTTAGATGTCAGAATTAATTTGAATGAATTTGCTTTCTTTTAAATTTCTTTTTTCATTTTCTTAATTTTACAAAGATGGAAAAGTTAAATGATAAGCATTAATAGAAAAGATATGATTGAATTGATATTTCTTTTCTAATTCTCAAGTCTAATTTAATTTTTAAACTAAAACAGTAATCCTTTGAAAAGTCTTACTCATAATAGACTTGCTTATTGGCCATGAATAGATATTGTGAAAATACTGATAATAACAATCCTCCTTATCATTTATTGTTTTTCATTTGACCTTCAATTTACTTATTATCTAATTAATTATCCATTATCATACAATAAAGCTTAATGAATTACTGCTCGAAATATCAAACATATCTGAGGATAGATTTAAATTGTCTATAACAAACTTAAATGTAAACATGGAGAATGGATGAGAAAGAGAAAATAGAAAATGTAATTCTTGCAATTAAATCATTTTATTTTTGTTATGTAATTTAAATCATTTATAAATAATTCAATTGTTTTAGTCAAATTAATTAAAAAACTCAAAGTTAACATTAATGGAAATATTCTTTTAGTCATTTTTATCATGTATGATTGGTACAGAAATGGTTGATTGGTTGAGTGTACTTGCAACCGATACGTTAGAATCGATCAAAAATATATCGTTGACACGTTTTCAAGTTGTTGGTATATGGCAGGCATTATTAGAAAATGGTGTAATTGCACATGGTATGTTTTAAATTTAATTTTCATTCTTATCTCATCCTAAATTGCCTTAACTGAAATAGGTTTAGCTCAAGTTAAGATAAATTATCACAACGTAGAAATATTATTTAGTCCTCTAAACTTTATCATGAGCTCGAAGTATAAAAATGTTATTTAGTTCCTTAAATTTTAATACGAGTTCTAAGCGTAGAAATATTATTTAGCTTCTTAAACTGTATCACGATTAGGTGGTCAGTTAGCAGATAAAGAAATGCGAAATTCATTATGATAATGGATGGATTACTTTCATTTAGCTATTTTGAGAATATTTGAATCGGATGAGTCAGGCAAAATTTTCAATTGAAAATTAAGCTTTTTCATTGTTGAATGAATAATAATCAAAAATATACGTTTGAAGGTATAAATGTCATTTTATGTCAAAGAAAATGCATAGTTAATGACAACAAAAAGGTATAAGTGCCATTTTATGTCAAAGGAAATGCATAGTTAATGACAACAAAATACTTTCATACACAAAGTAATCTTTGCAAAGAAAAAATAAACAAATAAACAAAAAACAAAGAAAGAATTGTAATTATAAAAGCAAAATTATTGATGTTTAAAAAAAGCACTGATCAAAAAGTTTGTCATATAAATTTGAACGATTACATTTAATATTTTTTAGTAAGCAATGAATTGCAATTTGCCGATAAACATATCTTTTATCGTTGGACTATTGGTACCACAACTAGTGTTCATATGAGGTACCATAGACTATTTATTCGGATAATTTCGATCATAATCTCTTTATCGTTTATATTGGCAAATTTATTTAATTCAATATATTTTGTAAACATAGTGAATCTTCAATTATAGTTATAAAAAATTATTTTGTGATATAATTGTTAACCATTTTAAGACTTAACTTATAAGTTATAAATCTTAAATGCCCAGGTTAACAACCGGTGTGATATTTGATGGGGAACAAGAAATGATACCACACGTTGCTGATATTGCTGCAGCTATATTCCTCCTCAGTACCGTTGGGCCTGATTCTCTCTTTCGAATGATTCTTTCAAAACCGTTTGTTTAATCTCTTTAATCCATTTTCCGGTTTTGTGCGAAATGATCAAAGATACTTTTTTAAAGATATTTGAATAATTCATTGAAAGTTTTGCTTAATCTTTAGTACTCTTTTTTGAGGTCATCAGAGCGTACGTTGCAAGAATTGGAACACGTTTACACGGAATTATTACACGTGAAAGCATTGACACATTTGAGTACAACGGTAAAACGTGAATTAGCAGCGGTTGTTTTCTTCGAGCAACATCAACATGCCGGACATGTGCTATTCCGAGAAGGTGATGTGGGTAATTGTTGGTATATTGTCCTTAAAGGATCCGTTGATGTTATCATACAAGGAAAAGTAAGTGTTGATATCTTTAATTCAAATCTAAATTTTAACATTTCATTGATAAATCATTTATTTTGATTAATGATATTTGTGTATTGCTAGTACTTGAAGAACGATTATCCATTCAAACTGCTACTAAAATTTCACTGGGTTAGAGGTTAAGTAATATCTTCTTTGCAATGATTTTAGCCATAAAGTATGATTCATCGTTAAACTTACCTTGTTTTTTTAATATAAGCATTTTTTTTCTCAAATCATAATTAAAATTTGAAAAATGTGCCAAATAGTATATCGAAAATTAAGAAAAAAGGAAGTCGAGAATGGAGCATTGTCGAAATTTCGTTAAATATGTCCTAAAATAACATTTATTGATGTAAGATATTTTATTTATATTTAATAATATTTACTTTTTTCCGGTTATATCTTTCAGTATCCTCGAGCTTTTTTAGTTTAAAAATTTTTTCCTCGTATATTTCATTTCCATTTTTCTGCTCCGGAATTGCCAAATACAATTCCATTTTATTCGAACAACAGTTTCATAATTATATAATATAATATAATTCAGCCTGAAAATTACTCAATTTTTTTATGGAACTGAATCATTTAATATATAAGAAATTTGAGATATTATTTAATTTTATGGTTTCTTCGAAATATTTCTAATTTCTATGAATCCTTTTAGGATTCTTTTACTCTCATAGCTATCGTTTTATTTATAAGCGAAACGAAGTTTTTTGTTTTAACATAATTTGAGAGTTTTAATAATTTCTTGGCGCACCTTGAAAATGTTCACATAAATTTTTAGAAGAAAAAGGAAATCAAATGATTAATTTAGTATTAGTTTTATCATAAAGGTTTGTTGTTGTTATTGAATTCATAAAGAATTTAGAAAATTAAAGTGAAATTAAATGATAACAGAAAACAAACAAATATGTATTGCAGTCGTGATAATTGATAATATTCCGTGATGATATTTTGATAAAAGTTTGGTAAAAAGTAGTAAAGTTTGATGAAAACTTTCACATTGATATTTCGAATATTTCATTCAGATTGCTTTTAAAATTGCTTTTAAATTTTTAAATACAATTTTTGAAGTATAATCTTTTCTTTTTATTGGATAGCATATGTTTGCTCAATTGAACAATTATTATTCAAGACAGGATTTTAGAAATGTTTTCGGGTCATAAAACTATAATGCATATCCGACGAGATAATGACAATGATCCAACTTCTCTTTCATTCATCCTTTTCGCAATTATTATTTTATTAGCTCTTTAAAAAATAAAAAAGAACGAAAACTTTAGCAATTCTGTTTGCTTTGTAAGAAATATGCTGTTGAAAAGCTAAATTAATGATAAAATTGACAATGCTTTTTTATCACAACAATTATTACGGCAATAGCGCTGATAACTGATATTGATAATATGAATAATAGATAATTGCAACTGTAATGATAATGAGTCTAATTTAATTTAGGGTGTCGTTTGTACTCTTCGTGAAGGTGATGATTTTGGTAAATTAGCTTTGGTAAATGATGCACCACGTGCTGCTACAGTAATTCTTCGAAAAGATAAATCACAATTTTTGCGCATTGATAAGAATGATTTCAATCGGTGAGTTATTCATACAAATTCTATTTGAAAATAATTAGTAATTATACGTTACAACAATTAAAGCTTTAGTACTTTTTTGAATGATATTTTGATTGTGTATTAAATCTTTTTAATGTTAAATTTAAATTTTGGAATTGGAGAATGAATTCTTTTCATCTAGATAAAATTTCACATTAAATGAATTAAATTTCAAAAAGTGTCCCTAACATTTACAGAAATTATTATTCAAAAAAAGGCATAGTTTTAAGGCTGATAGTATAACAAGAAAATATTACTATAGAAAGATGCCTATACAATGTATTAGCACACATATTGCATCGATGCAAAACAGTTGCATGCAACATACTGGTTGCAAAAAACACGTTTGATTCATTTTAGATTTTTATATGCTAAGATTTTGAAGCTTTCAATTTAAATCAAAAATTGAAAAGTGACATTCTATCTGTAATTTTCAATAAGTTTATGATAACACAAATAACTATATTTGTATTATCATAGAGTTATTGAAAATGCGTAATTGTGAGGGATTTGATATAGTAGGAGAAGGTGTAACGGGGAAGATCGCATCGCATAATGGTGAATTAATTGTTTTTGTCGTTGATTTTAATTGTGTTTGACAATCATCAATGAAATTTCCGAATTCGATGAGGAAAAGAATGACAAGCATTAATAAATTGTCTTGCGGGATGATAATGTTTAATATTGGCGCAGCTGTAATCTATGGTCTCGTTCCAGCCTATTATTCCTTCTATTCAATAAAATGCTTTCATGAAAATTTTGGTATAAAATGATTGGAGGAATCGTATAAGATCAATTTTGAAAAAATTTCAGAACTTCTACAAACTTTCTAAATTAGAAGGTAGGAGGTTAGATCATTAATTAAATTAAGCACATATTTTAATTTTAATTGCTTAAATAAAAATTTTATGAATTCATTTTATTTATTGTATATTTAGGCAGAATTCTTTTTGATAAAAATGTATGATTGATTTTATAATATTACACCAATTTTTTGATCTTTTTGACCTCTTTCAAAGAATGAAAGAAAAGAACAGCGTAAATTTTTGTTGATAAATTTCATCAATTCCTCAATTTCTAGTTTTCTTTTTTCCTTTTGTAATGATAGAATATAATTTATCAGATGGCCTTTTTCGTTCAAATGTTAACAAAAGATCTCTGTTAAATACAATTTAACAACTATATTTTGTTCACTTCTAAATTACCACTTACTTTTTAAAATTAACTTTTCTACAAATATTGATCCTATTATTGGTTCAAAATAAAATTACTCTTTCAAAAGAAGTATCAAATTAAAATCTTATTGAAACTGCTAACATTTCAATTCATTCACATTTCAGGTTTTGATAAGAATTTCATAAATATACACATATCTTTCATTCTTTTTTAAATTCATCAATAAATTAAATTTTTTTAAAAATAATTTTTAGTTTAACTTTTTTTAATTTATTGAATTTTCAAAACAAAAATTCTTTTTCTAATAATTTTATTAATTGTTGACACTTTTATTTCTTTTTTTTGTTATTGCCAGTTCGTATATATGTATGTTGTGTGAAAAGAAGGAAGAATTTGTAATTAAAGAAATTAAAGCACTCATAGTGCTATGACTATCTGTTTTGGCGAATCCGTTGAAAAATTGAATTGGCAATAATAGAAAATAATTTATAGCATTTTTTGTTTTTGTTTTTTAATTTAAAATTCTTTAAACATTTCATATTCATCTTCTTTTATATTACCGTTTTTCTTATTCTTATTTGCTTAAATTAATTATTATTAGGAAAAAGGAAAAGTTTACCTAAAGGTAATATTTTAATTTTAATTAAATTTTAATGCATTTTAATTTTTCTTACTTTTTTAAATTTTCTCAGCTAATTTTTTTCTTTTAGAATTTTCAATAATCAAAATTTTTCAGATGTTTTTGTATTATATCGAATAAACTCTTTTAATTTGAATTTCTCCATTGATTCAATTTTAAATTTACGATTCTTTTAGAATTACTGATTAAGCTGACAATGGATTTCCCCACTTGTTATTTGGTTGATAAGCAATCATCTTTGCAGTTAGAAAATGAGCTATGGAAATAAATCTTGCTGCCTATTTATCGAGCGCACCTTCTTTTACATGTAAACAAGTAATGCATGTTGTTGGCATTTCATTTTGCCTGTCACGCCATTCTCATATTCATTCATTGAGATATTTAGACGCAACTGTCCTAGATTAATTAGTTTATGATAACGTCCATAGAATTCATCATCATCATATCACATATTACAATGCAAAACGAATATCAAAGTATACAAAATGTTTTAACTATTTCATAGTATACAACAATTACTGATAGAAATTTAATGATATTGATTTATCAAATTCATTTTACTTCGATTATTCACTCACTAAAATGTTTCCATCATATCATCATGCGCACTTTTTTTTTGATCACTGTATCATTCAGTCTAATGAAATCAAGAAACAAAATTAATAGGTCAAAAAATAAATATTAACGTCAACTAGTTGTTACATGTCATCGAAGATAAATGTGTACTGTTTTTTTGATCACTGTATCATTCAGTTTAATGAAATCAATTGATTAGTAATGAAACAAAATTAATAGGTCAAAAAATAAATATTAACATTAACTGGCTGGTTACATGTCATCGAAGATAAATGCGTACTGTTTTATCATGTAAAAAGAAAGATTCCCGAAATAGTCGTATAGGAAAAGTTGAAAGAAACAAATGAGTTGTTTTACTACGTTGTATTTTTAGTATCACCTGTTTTTCTTCTTCAGCTTTTTTTTTTCTTCTCATATCTTTCTCTTATTGTTTCAATTGGATCGTCATTCGAAGTGCATTTATTGTTTCATTGATAACATCTTTTCCTAATTATTTTATCGGCAACAGAAAATATTTGAAAGATTTCAATAAACTTTTCATAGTTGCCAATTAAAAGCAATTGAAACAATTATTTGAAGTATTGAAATTATTTGTTGATTTATTGCAAAAGATCATCAATTATAGTTTAGCCTTTCTTGCTTGTTTTTTTTTTGTTTACTTGATAGATGTCAAATGTCGAAGTGTCACCAGGTAAATAAAGATTAGTCATCAATTATCTGTTCTCTAGTATTTATCGTTTACAATATTATTTCATGCACTTTTTATCAGTAAAACAATTCATTATACTATTATTAATTGTTAATAACATTACTCCAAATTTCATTCTTTCTCTCAGAAATATGAAATTAATTTTTTTTTTTAAATCTAAAACAAAATGCTTTAAAGCTTTGATGTGATCGTGTTTTTATTATCTTTTACAATGGTTTATATGATACAAAGATAACATTTACGATAAATAAATGAAAACTTTATAATCCTAAAAATTATTTATCTTTTTTATCTTAAGTGCATTTATAATTATCTTAGATATGAAATGATGTGGAACTTTTTTTACAGCATTTTACGAGATGTGGAAGCAAATACGGTAAGATTAAAAGAACATGGACAGGATGTGCTTGTATTGGAGAAGATGAATGCGATACATTCAGCATTTAATGATACTTATTATCGTTCTCTAGCAGCTCCAATTAATGCTACAGCAACAAATTCCACTGGAGATTTAGCAACAGATTTAATGCCAAGATGCTGGTTTGTAGCCATTTTTATTAATATTAATTAATAATAAGTTGCTCTTATTTTTAAATGTAATTTTGGTTTATTTCATATTTGATTGATAATTTATTTTCCTTATTTAATTTAAATAATTATTAAACTTTTTTTCATAATTTATAGACTTCATCATTACTTAATTATTGAATAAATGAATGTTTGAGAAGTGAATAGAGAAATGTTAAATATATTTTAGTTCGAATTTCTTATCTATTTATCAATTTTATCAATTTCAATGAATTTTTAAAGTTAGTATATTTCTTTTTGAAATTTCAAAATTAAACACTAAATGTTTGTGTGTTGTTAAATTTAAATTCAGCTCTTCTATTTTGACATTTTTTCGTTTTTTTCAGAAGAGAAGATTCAGAGAAACTTTTATCAATCTTTAACAGTTTGAGAGAGAGCTTCTTTTCTCAAAAATTTGAAATATTCTTGTTTTTTTTGATATTTGAAAAATTGATTAGCCACAAAGTATCTGTGTGGGCGTTTGTTTATTTGTTTCCAATTGATACCTGAACTCGGCTGGTTTTAAAAATTTTTTGTTTTTTCTAGCAAACTCTGCTGCTATTGCAAAACCTCGCAGTTGCTTATTTTTATTTTTCAAAAATTTTCACATACTTTTCTATACAACTATTTGTGATCAATTAATTTTTTTTAATTAAATACTTTACTATGCAGTGTTTTAGATTGCAAAATTTTATAAAAATTTCATAAAATAAGATAAAAAATTAATTAGCAATTTAAATCGATAAAATTAGTAACGAATTAAAGCACTGTAAAATTATAGTGGATATATACTGACGAAATTGTCAAATCTTTTAGAAGAATAGATAATTAAAGTAAATTTTGAAAATTTCAAAAAAACTAGTTTTTAGTTATTCCGTTATGGCTGGTATGCCGGAGAAAACTGTTGAATATTTATTGGAAACTCGAATTGATGCGCAAACTGATGATGGCTTAGTAGATACGTTTCTGGAGGATTTCATTCTTACACATATCACTCACATGCCTGTGAACATTTTATGCAGTTATCTTAAAAATTATTACATGCGTGGTTCAACTGTATGTTTTAAAAAATAATTTTTTTTTCAACTTCTAACCGTATATTCAAAATGTCAAATATTTCATCTTTCTACAACATTAGCGTAGAAAACTCTTAACTCTAATTTTAGCGTATATGAATTTTTGATTAATTTTTTTTTTTGAAATTAGCAATTTTTTAGGAATTTGAAAAAAAGAATAAGTTTTGTTGTTTTAATCTTATTTTCATTGGAGTATTTTCCATAATAATCTTTTAATCTTCCCAAATTATCACTTATTATGAGTTTTCTTTCTTGCAGGTCCGAATGGATGGCACACTTTTAATAGATAATTATGAGCATAAAATTGTTGCAAAACGACGTGTAGTTGCTTTTTTAAATTTATGGGTACAAATTCTTGGTTTACGATTCTTTCTTGACCCTGCATCGAATAGTTTTGTTGAGGTCAAAATTTTCAATTCTCCAGTAATTTATCACAATAAAAATTAAACTCAACAAACAATTAATTATCATTTTTTCTTGTTCAAATAAATATTTATATGTTAAACGAATTATATATTTCTCTAATAATATCACAGCTACAAAAAAAAATTAGGCAAAATGATAAAATGAAGAAAATTTAAATAATCTTAATCTATTAGAGAATAAAAAATTAGATTGCAGGAATTATATTGCTATGTTCTGGAAGATAGTCAACAATTCCCAGAGATGTTATCAAATTTAGAACCAATGCATGCAATACGACAACTTCGTGAAAATGCAATGCAAACGATTAATAGGCATTCGTCAGTGGTACTTGATTGTGGTATTTACTGTAATCATGCACCAGCACCAAATCCCATATTACCATTTGATACTTGTTCGTTCCAATTTGCTACTTTATAATCAGCTTTTTTTCTTTCCTTTTCATTATTTATATTTTGCTTAAATCGCGATTTAATTTTGCACAACTGCTAAAATTTCCATAATCAATTTTTCGATATTATTATTCCTTACACAGTAAGAGTATATTTATTGATTGATTTCTTTAGGTAATCAAGTAATTTATCTATCCGATACAAGTTCTTTTATAATGAGCATAAGACTTGATAAAACTGCTGCTGATATTTGTGAAATGGCAAAAACAAAAATGCTCTACGGTGGCTCTGACGAAAAATTGCAATTAGTTGAAGTGAAAAGTAGTGGAGGTGAACTTTGCAAATTATGGATTTTCTATTTTTTGAAATACATATCTATCACGGATTATAAAATTCAAATTCTCAATGACTATAATAATAAACATAAAACATTTTATTTTTTTTAAAATTTTCGGAAAATTTAAAATGTAGAAGTCTTCTTAGCTTTTCATTATCTAATAGAAATTTCAAAAAATTTACAATCATAAAATGAAAATAACAATAGCTTATGAAAAAGTTACAAATTTTCATCAAATTAATTTTTCAAAGTCTTATTTCAAAAATACGCATTTTAATATTATTTCTTTTTTTCAGAAAAAATAATCTTTTCACCGAATGATATAAGTGTTCCAACAATGATTTCATTGAATGGACGTTTGTATATTGCGTACAACGATGAAATTGAAACGCTGGTAACTTCTAATCTTCGAATAGATTTTCGTTTTCTAAAAAAAAGATAGATATTTGAATTAAAGTTCATAAGTTGTCATCAATTTCAACATTCAATAATATCATATTTATTATTTAAATTATTGAATCTCAATTATTCTTTATATTAAACTCTCTGAAAGAAACAAAAAGTTTTTAATAAATTTCAAAAATTTACTTAATTTTTGAAGATGTATGCGAAACTTTTGTTGGTATTCAAATTATAGCGATGAAAGAAGTAAAGAATCATACTCTCTCCTCTTTGAAAAATTAATTTAAAATAATTTCAGGTACCAGTACCACAACAAAATGGTCCATCAGAAAGTGTTCATTCCTCATTGCTGGACTATTTAAGTAGTGTTGACATTGCTCAACAGTTGCTCATCTTTCATACTCAATTATTAGAAGCAACCGATGATATTGAATTCNTACCAGTACCACAACAAAATGGTCCATCAGAAAGTGTTCATTCCTCATTGCTGGACTATTTAAGTAGTGTTGACATTGCTCAACAGTTGCTCATCTTTCATACTCAATTATTAGAAGCAACCGATGATATTGAATTCATCACTCAGGTTCATTCATTAATCTCACTTATATTTATTCTTCAAATTAAATTCTTTGTTGAAAAATAACGAAAAACTTTTTAAATTTCAAATGTTTAATTTTCATATTATTTTAGGTATTTGGACGTGAACAATTTCCCAATCGGATAACATCAAATTTAGATCTTTTAATGCGTCGTTTCAATGAGGTACAATTTTGGACAACGACAGAAGTACTGCTTGCACAAGGCAGTGCAAAACGTCTTTCTATTCTTAAAAAATTTATCAAAATTGCTGCTCAGTAAGTTTCATATAATTTATTAATTTAAAAACGAAAAAGTAATTTATAGAATTATTTCAATCGATAGATGAAGAAGCATAACAACAAAGATTTTGTATGTTATGCTTTTTTTGAAGATAAAAACAGAAATCGAAACTTAATTAATTTATTCTTTGCATCAAAAAAAATTCGGTTCACATTCAAATTCAAATTTATTTTAAAATTTAATTTGGCCACTTGCTCCATATCTTAATTTTAATTCGTTTAATAAAATGATTAAAATAAAAATATGTGTAAATTCTGCAGCGCAAAAGAAAACAGGGATTTATTGTCATTGTTTGCGATTATCTTAGGTCTAAGTAATGTTGCTGTTAGTCGGATTACTCATCTTTGGGATGTAAGTTTATTCAAAAGAATTTTCTTTTCTTAATTTTATTTTTTTCACGATTTTATGTTGTTTTGAGATATTTTTCTCACAAAAGNTATCTTAGGTCTAAGTAATGTTGCTGTTAGTCGGATTACTCATCTTTGGGATGTAAGTTTATTCAAAAGAATTTTCTTTTCTTAATTTTATTTTTTTCACGATTTTATGTTGTTTTGAGATATTTTTCTCACAAAAGCGTTAATTTTAAATAAATCTAACATTTCAATCTGAATTATGGAGCAAAAAATGATAAGATCATATATTACCATCTTATCATTAAATTGTTTTGCAGATAAATTTTGCATTTATTATTTCTAGAAACTTCCAACTAAAATGAAACAACAATATGCGGAATTTGAAGAATTGCTTGATCCATGCCGTAATCATCGTGCTTATCGGATGCTTACAGCTAATATGAGTGCGCCAACGGTACCATTTATTCCATTACTCCTCAAGGATTTAACATTTACGCATGAAGGCAATAAGACCTATTTTGCTGGCTTAATCAATTTTGAAAAAATGGTAAGTATCTATCACATTATTATACATATATATTTTGATAGAGGCTTGTCGTGTAGCTTGTATTTGATTTCAATTATTTACTTGTCATTTTATGAATCTCGATATCGACTATTCAAGCTTATGTATATTATATATATCAAATTCCATTTCAAATTAAATTTGCTACAATTCAATATCAAAGTTTCTTTTCTTCTTCCTTCCCAGTATCGAACCAGTAAAATAAGTGGAAATAAAAGTTATAAAAGAAAGAAAAAAATGATGATATTTCCAATATCATCTATATTTCCAATATCATCTTTATGTCATATGTAATTATATTAATTAATCCTCGTGAGAACTATTTCAAATATTTGAAATGATTTCAGCATATGATTGCTAATGTTTTGCGAAGCTTTAGACATTGCAAATGTCCAGGTATGTTCCTCATATTATTTCATAACTACTACTAATCCTAATTTATCAGTAAGAGTTTTCTTTTTTCTTGATCAGTGGCTGACTAATATTTGTAAAGTGTTCACCATATCATTTATCATTATATTTTGGCACGTGTAATGGATATAGCATTATGGTATCTGGATATACCATTATGATATCAAAATGTTATCACTTAATAACGCCAGAATCTTCGCATTGTTCTTAAAATACCTAATACATTATTATAATTATTTGAACCATTTTCTTTTTCAGCTGTCACCTTTGAACGAAAAGTTTTCAGATCAAAAAACCTTGTTAGGTAAGTGATCTTTTTTTTCAGCTATTAAGATAAATTCCATTATTTTACCATATGGAGTTATTGGTCGTTGGATGTTCTCTCACAAATTTTTAAATATCTAAAAAGTTTCGTAAAGAATTCTTTAAAACTTGCTTTTTCGTCTTTTCATAAAATCGGTCCATCGATTGTAGTTTTTGTAGGAATTTCAAAGTGATCGACAATCAGCGGCGCCTGATGGAATTATCTTATCAAATTGAGCCATCAAAAGGGAGATGCTTGTAGTGATTATTTTACACTGTTTATAACATTTTATAGCAAATTGATATAAATGTAATTAAAACCAAAATAATGATGATGACGATAGTAATAATGATCACTCGATGAAGAACTATAATGCCAAATATACCAATGATGATAATGCTAGTAGAAGTATTAAAGTGATTGAGTGCGGAATAACATTGCCCTTAAACATGAAATAACAATTATGACATAGTAATAGGAAGTAACAATAAATGTCAAATTACTAGTATATCAAGATAATCACGGTGATGAGATTACTGTCTGAAATAGAATAATAGAAATCCAAATAACAGTCAATAAAAACTTAATTTCAGAATATTGCTCTATGGTAGTACCAAAAAGTTCTTGTGATGGCATTTTGTGTATATTCGTGCCAATCAGTGATATGAATTCTCGCTTGTACCTCCTTTCTTCATGATCTCAGTTTTCCGCTTTTTCTTTACTTTTATTAAATAGT
>CAKAEH010002039.1:0-17015 GCA_916381525.1 Cercopithifilaria johnstoni
GTGGCTAATCTCAAATGTTTGATTTCAAATTTTAATGCGGGAAGTAATTTGTTCATCCCTCCAAGTACCTCGAAAGCTCATTTCATTGCCATTTCCAACGTTTTGTACCACTGTAATCACCATATATATTAATTCTAGTAAATCAATCAGTATATATTATTACATATATCAATCAGTTTCCTCTCATGTCTTCTTCAATATGTTCTGATGACAAGACGATAAAGACGATTTGAAGTTTTGGAGAGTAAAAGAAGATATAACAATGATAACGATGAGGTTGGCGGCATCATGCTCATTCCTATCCTCCGGCACTATTTTGTTGTAACACAATTATGCTTCCCAGTATATTTACTATATCAATTTATATTGGCAATCGTTGATATGTACCACTTTAAAAATACATAGAATTTGAGATGTAATTAATGAAAAAAATGTCCAATAATTATTTCTAATTCTATCGATATTATGATATATATCCATGATACTTTCAAAGATTTAAACTAATTATGGAACAACCTGATATTATGTTATTAATGAAATAACAATATGTGTATTGTTTTTTTATTTAATATTTTCGTACATATATATTGAATAAATTCGTGTATTTATTTTCTCGTCGATCTTGTTCTCCTCAAAAACAACTTTCCATAGTGTTAGTACCATTAAATAAACCAATTCCAAATTACTGTAACTTTAAATTTATAATATGAGAAGAAAAATGTATTTGAGCATAAAACAACAATTATAACAAACTAGGTTACAACTTTGTAAATTCAAAAATAAAAATGCAAATTTTCTTCCGATTAAATGCGAAGAAATTTTTGAAATTTAGAGGAAAAGAACAAACTGAAATAAATGATTTTTATTTACAGCCTAAACTTTTAACGAAAATTTATTCAGCTAAATGTTTTTATATTTTTTACATAATTTCATCATTTCCATTTCTAATTATTCATTAGATTTTTAATGCTATAGGATAGCAAGTTTTATATCAAAACTATTCCTACTAATTGTTGCTTAATAGAACTTCCGATAATTTTTATTTCTTTCATTAAATTTAACGGTATATTTTCAAATAAAAAAAAATCAAGGTTTATCAAGTATTAAATAATGCGAAACCTTCAAGCAACTTACGCCTATTGCAATATTAATTTATTTAAATTAATAACAGTATTAATTTATTTAAATTTCAAAATAGCCAAATTTAATCCGATAAAATCTGATACTTCCAGTTGTCGATTTTTAATTTTCAAAACTTTTGATTGGCAATTTATATATCGGAATATATTACATTACTTTTTACTCACTATCTAACATAAGATATGAATGATATTACTTCATTTCTTTAGAAAAAAACAACGGCATTTCTTCTTCTATCTTTTATGATAAACTGTTTATTCATCCAATTAACAAACGTATTTATTAATCATTCTTTACCTGATATACTATTTAAACAATACCTTTGATATCATTTTTACGTTTAAATTATACTTCTTTAACGTAGAAAATAATCAACAAATGAATAATATGTGAATGGAAAAAAAATTTACAACAACATTTGAAATTGTCGAATGTAATGGATGAATTGATAGAATGATACAGTCTTCATCGATTATCACTTCATAGCAATTGCATTGGTGAAGCTAAATTTCAACACATTCATTTCTTATTTTTCTTATTGCTAAAAATTGAAAGTCTTTCTTTTTTTTTAAAGAGAAAAAACATCGAATAAAATAAATTATCGAAATAAATCATAAAGATGAAGTAAAAGATAAGTGAAAATAATTTCAAATCTAATAATGAAAACAGGAAGAAGTGAAAACAAATTTTGAAATTCAAAAATTATTTTCTCGGAAGTAAGATTGATTTGGTTAATTCAATTTGCATAGATTGTACTTTCATCCAATCAATACCTTATTTTTAAACATTGATTATCTAAATTTAAAATTATAATTTTAAAATTTTCTAATAATATCCGAAGCATTTGTAATTATTGAAAATTCAGCAAACCCATGTTGATGCTTGCAATATAAAAATCGTTTTCTATTTGGTGATTTTCTTTTCCTCTTCTTTCTTTCTTTTTTATAAGAAAAATCAAAGTTTGTTAAATCTAAATAAATCTCAAATCATTTCATTAATGCAATTCATTTATTAATATTTGTTAAGTTAGCAATAAATTGCGAAGAAGCAAATAAATTGAAATTCAACGGGAATTCAACGGAAAGTTTTTTTGCCAGAAATTTAATGGATATACAAAGAAAAAAATGTTACATTTGGGCAGTGATAATATTAAAATGCAGAATATTCATTAATTCATGCCACCAAACATAAATGTTGGTCTCATTTAAGAAACATTTAAAATGCCACAAGTAGTTAATTAATATGATCGCGTTAATTGCATTGTTATATCCTCTTTTCAAGTTTTCAGGAATGGTATAAAATGAAAACTTTCCAGTAATTTCGAGAATATTTATTAACAGTGGCTTGAGCAATAAGATAAAATGACGATTTAACGGATCTCACTTATCATGATGCCATAATTTGAAAGTATGGTGTGTCAAATGGTTAGTTATAATAACGATAAGATGATCCATGAATACATAAAAGATTACCGCTTTATTTCTTTGGCTTCTTGATAAAATTTTTAAAGTCCTTGATGTTCAAAATGTAGGAAATTTAGAACAGTAAAACTTCGACGGTTTTGTATCATCCTAAACGGTCATTCGCGACAACACTGACCAGATACCCAAGATAAATCTCAGCGGTTGCGAGACAGTAACTATTTCATTACCGATAGTCACAAAAATGCACAACCAAAGAACACTACTACCATTTGAAAAAAAAATGTAGATGTTTCGGGTCCGAATGCACACAACAAATAAGCAATTTGGAAACAAAACCCGTCCCTGGAGATCATGCAAAAGCGAAGAATTCTGTCAGATGTCAACGCTTTGTTACTAAAACTAATTAGAATATTCCATTGCATTACAGTTCTCACTATTTTCCCTCCCTCACATGATCATTCTAAACAAATTCAAAAAATTTTCTTGAAATACTCGATTGATGTGCTAGACACAAGCATCCAGGTTTCACAAGAGTTCAGTGCCTCACTCCAGCATCAATCAATGGCGATTCAATGGGAACCAAATAGAACGCCCACGCAAAATGTGCCATAAGTGTAGAATGTAGACCTGCCATTTCTTTACCTGGTCATTTTCAATCGACTTGATCACAACACATTCCACATTTTTCCCGGTTTGTACCGAGAAAAAAGCCTCCCGGAACAATTACAGCTCCTTTCAATCTATCCTGCTACTCCACTGCTTCCTTCCAAATACAACGAACTCTAGTGGGATTATTGGGGAATCCGTGTTACCAGCCTTATTTCCACATATCATTAACTGTAACTTTCCATGTACTGATTCTGCGTGTGTCAGTTACGACTTTATACTTTATAAAATATAGTATAACAACATCGATTTCGATACAAATTGATAGAATTGATAGAATTTCGAGAACGCTTATACGGATTAGAAGAAATATTCTTAGTTTCTATAGCCACGAGACTTTCTACGTCCGCGAGCCTGAAATACCTTAATTGTAGCAAAACATCAAACCAAATCATTAAAAATAAAATCGCCCTCAAAGAAGAATACGCCAAAATCCTGAACACCTAAACTGTTCATACTAATAACTTCTAAGTCCTTGCATATATAGATTGCTTCCTTATATGTAAATGGAAAGGAACTTACGCGTTCAAATTTACGTCCCTTAGAACGAACAAGTGGTTTAGTGTGGCTGTGTGGTACACCTGGTGCTGGACCGAAATGTCTTTCGGCCAATCGATGCTTTCGTGGTCCTTGCAATAAACAAGTATTTTCTCCACGTGGTGCGCGCAGAGCGAGTTGATCGAATGTAATTATTTCGCCACGTGCTTTAATTATCCTAGCGCGTGCTGCCTTAGTCACACGCAACGCAGCAACCTAGAAATTTGTTAAACTAACGCATTACCCTTCGATTAAAACACCGTATACATTGAATCTTCAGGTAATTATCTCTTCCAAAACAACATAACAAGCGATATGAAACAAAAGAAAACTTGTGAAACGAACTGTGAGCTTAGGTATTTCGAAAATTCGATTATCATCTGTAATCGTCCCAACTACCACTGCTATTTTCTTCGCATTATCACCTCTTTTCATGTAACGTATCAACCGAGCAAGTGACATAGGTGGACGATGGCGACGCGCCATCATTAACCTTTTCGTAATAATACTGTTGAATTTTGCACCAGTCCGCCGAGTCAAATATTTATATAACTAAATTATTCCAACTTAATTAGGGCTCCACAAACATTAGATAAAACTCATCTTTTAACAACATAATTACAACAACCTTGCATGAATCTATTAAGGCGGATGGCACAGTTGGCTGCTAATTTATCCTGAGTACCCACTTAGTAATAATTCATTCTATAAAGCTGTAGAAACGCCACTGAATAAAATTAACCACAAGCAGTAACACATCAATACCCAAGGAATTAATATATATTAAAGACTATATATATATATATATATATATATATTTATCAAAGACTTTCATTCATCCAGCAAGAGTTGGGGAAGAAAATGATATCGAAAATTTAATAGAAACGTACTTTAACTAAAACTCGAAGGTAAGGGTCCTCACTTCTTGGCGCTTTGCGCCGAACTTTGCGATCATATTTATGATTTATATCGATACCCTGCAAATGTATTTACAATAAAAATCAAGTTTGCTTTTGTCAATTAACCCTGGCTATTAATGAATCATAACTGTGCCAGAAGCAGCGCAAAACTAAAGGATAAAAAGATTTTTATGTAATTTCATATTTTAAACGATTGCAAACTATCACTTTCGCAAAAAGCTGCCTACATCTCCTATTTTTAACATCAAAAGAATCCCAATCATCGTAAAACTATCTTCCGTCTCACTTCGGATACCACTACAACTGCTTACTACTATGACAGCATACATTAAAGATAGCAAGTAGATTTCCAAGAAAAGTAAATATTACAAAAGAATATCAAAACTTACCATTTTTAATATTGGATTCTTCTTCCTATGTGTACCCTATGCTGAAACGAAACCGATTTATCCACGTACAAATTACACGAAAAATACAATGAAAATAAACGATGTTATTTTGAAGTTGACCTATAAATTAGATCTATAACCCGGAAAAAGATTCTTGAAAATGTACCATTTCCATTTAAACTTTATTGCAATTTCGTGAGCGATATATTCCGCAAACGGAACGAAATATAACCGAATGGCACCAAGATGTTGTCCTATCCTCACTGCGTACAACCCAGCCCACATAACACTTGCAATCCCAAAAGCTCTGGGATACGAGGGAAGATAAAGGACGCACATGCAGTTTCCCAGGTTCCACAGATCCTCCCACGCATTTCCGTCAAACCAGTCAGGACAATAAGTGGACTACCGCTACGGGAGATGGCAGGATACCCGAGATACAAATCTGAGACGCGGGACCTGCAACTACAACATGACGAAGTAGAACGACGACTCCATATAAGTCTGATATAGGAGCAATCACTACCGACAATGCCCTGAAGTAAACAATCCTATCACCTCCAAACATAAGAGAATAACGGCCCTGCTATGCTATCATTTCTACTACACTGACCATACCGCTTTGAAAATTTTAGATCCCAAAGGCGCTGTGCAATCCTTTTTGTCCTGAACAATTTGAGTCTTACGTTGGTGAGTGTGGTAGCGTTAACTATGTACTAATATGTAGTTATATAAATAAAGCGAAATATAAATCTTTAGGTTTCAAGGTGAAAAAAAGACAAAAAGGAACTAAAGATGGTTTTCTGCTCAGATAAGATATTATAGGTAGACAAGGATATCGTGGGTTGTTTTTCGTCCTTCATTTCCACGCTTTTTATAGAGTGATCATAGTTCAAAAATATTACATGTACATTTCTCCTTACCTCCATTGGAAGTGGATAGTGGTGAAATATACTGAGTATTTCGGAAAATTTGGGATACCGTGATGGTAAGAATTCCCCTCAATTTCGCACATCCTTTTTTCACTTAATATTCCTTTTTTGCTTTTTTTCTTAATTTATTGAGATTTCAAAATCTAAATAAGGATAGAAATTGCCAACTCCTATATCCGGATAACCAGAACAGTCCGTCACCACACTATGATAGCATACAGTAGAGTAACGCGAGTTGTTACAGAAGGGAATTCATGAGATTAGCCATCAGATTTTGCAGATCACTGTAAATATCAATCGTATAATTCATACACATTTAATGTTGCCGCGTACTTCTTCATCTTATTCCACGATAACATTGAAAGATGGAAGGGTAAAGGTAGTTAAGTTTCGAAGAAGGGTAGAGACTGCTACAATTAAGAGACGTAATGACGTGGAGGTTAAAAGAACTATAAAATAGCACACTATTGAAGAGAGAAGAGGGATTACTGCAATTTTTGAAATGCAGTGTTGTGGAAAGTTGAGAGATTAGGTAAGCTCGTGCGAGTTATTGTAATAACAGAGGTAGAGAAGGAAGGGATAGCGTTGAGTCGAGACTGAGATGCCGTGAAGGAGAGGGGTGCTGTGTTTCCCATCCTGGCGTACGTGGGTAGGTTTGTAGACGGGATCTTTAGAGTCGAGGAGTTTTCTTGTTTCATTTTCATCCGGAACTTTTGTGAGATTTTGGTAGATTATTTGCCTCGCTTATGTTAGTAAGACGAGGATTACACAATTCCCTTTATTACGCTACTTTTTTTTTCGCTTTTTATAGGTATGATAATAGTGTGAAAATATCCATGAACATTTTCTGTACTTCCATTGAAAATGGCTAGCAGCAAAATTATATATTTTGAGTATTTCCAGAATTCCGGTAGCTGATATACGACATGAGTTTGATTAACTTATCGTTGGATGAAATTATCGCGCGCCGAAGAGTATGTTTTCACTATCTCTTTGTTTATCTGCATAAAACTGCGCAATGGTGATTTCATCATTTGTTTCATTAAATGTTTCCAGGTAGAGAACAAAAACAAGCAACTGACTTTAGTTGCAGCGTTTTGATTAAAAAAGGGAAAACAAACATGTAATGTGGATTTCATACTTCGTAAAATTTATTTTTTTAACTCATATTTCCTTGTTTGTTTTTGTTCAAATCCTAACAGTTTGAGCGGAAAGAAGTAGAACATTACATTACTTTTTTTAGGGAGTGGATAAAAAATCAAATGGTTCCATCAATCGTTTCCGTAACAACAAAAAAAAAAGGGATTTTGCTCCTGAATATACAAATACAAGTTCAACATTCACGAGACCGGAGGTAAATTTGCTACTGATTCATAATTTTGTTACTTTTGAAGTACCAAACCGTAAATCTTATAAGCGTATATTCCAAAGCACCTAACCGAATGAGACTTTGATGGTTTTTGAAGAATTTATTGGTGAGATTAATTAACTTTTCGGTTTCTTTTTACTATTAATTGATGTTACCTATGTAATTACTGTGGCATATTACGGGATGTTTCATGTGGTGACAGCTGAGCTTAAAGTGTGCCACAACGTTTTGGAATTAAGCACCCCTAATAAATATTTTTCTGACGTTTTTTTTTCTAACCTAAGACGATGTTTATTTTCGTTGTTCTCCTATGGTTACACCGTTGATTATTTGTAGGATGTACCTTCGGGAAAATGGGACCATAGCGGATTTGAGGAGATGTACGGCAATGGATCTGGTGGTGTTTCATCTCCACGTGTAGCACCAGAACATGGTAGACGATTCAACCGTGTTGATTTAGCGAGAAAAGTGCGACTTCACATCACAAATCTAGCACCAACGGTCAATTCAGCTGACCTCAGTGTATGTTTTGGTGTTAATGATGTAAGTAGAAATGAGGACAGTGTTAGGTCTAAGTTTGAGATTGTTATGAGATTGATTTGTGGTTGAAATCATTACGTGATCTAACATATTATTAATCGTTACAAAATTATGACATAAAGAGTCTTATTTAGGGCACTTAACGGAATGGTTTTCCGAGTCTTCCTATTTTCAGCTGCATCTGAAACGCAGTTCCTCTGTTAGTGGAAGATATACTGGTAACTGATCGGTTCTAACATGACAAATCTCTGACATTGATGTAAGGTGTACGTAGACCAGTTTCGTCTAAGACAAAATTGTTTCTCGATTCTATGTGCTTTCAATTAGTGGCATTTGATTTATTCTATCAAATAGACGGGACAATGATTTGATCCTTTAGGAACTTTTCGAGGAGTATTCGATTATCTCAGCCAATGTTAATTACGATGAAATGGGGCAGTCGGTGGGTACAGCTGATGTTGTGACTGATCGAGTTACCGCTAGGGAAATTATTGCCAATTTAGATGGCGTTGCACTTGATGGTAAGTAAAGTACTCATTTCAGTTTTCACATGACCAATGACGCATATTCCATTTTTTGCACTAGAGTCTTCCGGGTCCAGAGTAAACTTTTGCTATGAAAAAAGTTTCTCTTTACTCCGGAGGCGTGCGCTGCAACGTAATGTAATGTTGAATATTTTCTTTAGTCTTATCCATCAAATGGTAAGAGTTTATGAGCTTATGTATGCTTTTCTGTCGTATAACGGGTACTTCATGCATTGTTGATTTGGCATCATCATGTGTATAAATTGCATTTTATAGGTGAGATAATGTCCTTCCACATGATTGGTGATCAAGCCATGCCAACTCGCCGTGATGTTCGTGTTAAGAACCGTTTGAGTTTTCGAGGGGGTGTGATTAAGAAGCGACAGCTACCTCCGAAGCGTAAGGTAAGAGAGTTTTTATTAAGTTTTACAAGTTCTTAACCACTAGGATTCAACTAACTGAACGGTTGGTCAGCTGCATGATTGTTTTTGAAATCCAGAGCTTGGCTACTTCAAGTGATTTCAAATTATCAGCCATAATATGTTGAACAGCTGAATGCTCCTATATTTCCATTAAAAGGTTTTTGGTTACAAATTAACCATATCCATTTCCATATTGCACTTGAAATGCGTTTTAGTTCGCAGGGACCAACGGTCGTCGTAAGAATCATCCAAAACGTTCGCAAATGACGGACGAAGAACTAGATCGAGAGCTGGAAGAGTATATGAATAAACGCAGCAACCAAAAGCGAGATGAACAGAAAATGGAGATATGATTTTTCATTTTTGTTAATGTTTCTTTTCTAATGTCGTAATTTAACCTAATTTTAAAGCCAGTATAGGGAGGACCTACTAAACCTTGGATTGTTAAACTTATCTACTCGTTACGCATTATTGCGAGAAAGGATTGGGGGAAGGAGAAGCAGGAGGACGAAAGGAGATGGAGATAATAGAGGCAAGTGGGGGGGGGGGGTAGTAATTGTAGGAATGCATTGATTTTGACAAGAATAGTTAAAATAATCAGTTTATATTAACTTGTGAGAAATATACTAACTAAGCCATTAGTCATCTATTTATTTCTTTATATGTTTCCATAATTATTTTTACTAAGAAAGTATGACGTAATATGCATTTAATGTATTGAGTTTCCATATTTTTTTTATAGTTATAAATATTGCATTTCTTTTATCGTAAATTATGCGAGTGATTTTGGTCTGTTTAGCTCGTGTGAAATCATGCTTTTGCAACATATTGTGTCCTTGTCCCTTACCATTCTGTGTTTTATCTTTATTAATATGTTTTTCTTCAAGAATTTTGAATTCACTTTCACTTATTTCAACTTATCGTTTAGTATTCAGATACAAATACTCATTCTACACAGTTGGCTAAAAGATGTGGTTATGTTGTAGGCTTATGGAAGCTTTTCTTTTGCTGAGATCAGTATGCATGTAGTGAGCAACAGTACTGTAGTTGTTTTACTTAATGTTTCAGTTGTTTAATATCTCCGTATTATATTGTAACTTAATGTTTTATTATTTTTGGAGCATTACGGCTATTTCATTGTTGCTTACCTCGTTCATCCTGATTCATTATTCGATTGGCGGTATTTTTTTTGGATCGGGCTCTGTTCTTTGAATTACAGGTTTTTGTGGAGGATTTTATTCCATTACTGTTGTACGTACTTTTTAACATTTTATCCCTCTCTTTTTTAAAGATGAACTTGTTCAACGAACCACTTACTGAATAAAACTTTGTTGAAAATAAATGCTGAAAATTAATAGTTTTGCCATATTTTTTTTCCGATTATTAATTTGGGGTACTTTTCATTGGCAGTTTCAAGTTAATCGTTCCTATCTCACTATAGCTTTGGGCCTACGAATTCTTCGGTCAAGGCCTGCTCAAAAGTTACATATTTACATGGTTAGATGGAGATATAGTGTGTGGAGTTTGTTGATATTGAGAAAATGGAATTATTTATGAGCAGATATATAGTGATGGTTTATGTCGATCGGCTAGAGATTAGGAAGGATCATATGCGAGCTTTATCTGCTATAAATAAAGTCAGCAGGTTTAAAAATGTGGTAGTGGTTTGGAGTGAGCAGATCTTGGAGCTCGTACAATTAAACATTAATTTGGGTTGTTGTTTATTCAGTGGTATTGATATGTCTGAGCCATAAGAATACCGTGAAATTGGTTTTTTCGTTATTTTATAATTTGTTTGAACATTTTTTACGAAATAATATTGCGTTTTCAGATTTCAACGTTTAGTTCGATTTTGCCGAATAATTTTATCTCCATTGTATCTGAATGTGTGAGGAGACGAGGTAAGGCTAATTTTTGCTCAAAAGAAAATAATTCATCTGGAATGAGAAAAATAAATCCAAAATATTAGTGGTAAAATAAGGAAATTACGCTATATGAATTATAGTGTACTGCCGAGCAACCATCACCAGCGCTATACGATTTGTTGCATATTTCTGTCAGCAAAATATGATGGCTATAAAATGATCAGCATTATTTGATAGCTTCCCATGATCCTTGCTGCGCAAAACGATTGTTCAGCAAAATGTGTCCTGAAGTCTTTCCAGCTTTATGCAAGAATCGATAGGATATCTTAATTTTATGTCGGTGAGTTCTTATCGCATACTTATGCTGAAATTCACTTCCTGTTGAATATGGAGCTACATAATTTACAATATATTTTTCATTTTATTTTGTTGCAGCACATCACTAAGACATGAGAAAAGCTTTTTTTTATACCGGTTACGATGAAGGGAGCTGCAGGACACAACACTCATGATGGAAGTATGAAAAAATATAGTTGAGCTTCAATTTGGTTTTAGGAAGTCTTAGTGGCAATATTTACATTGTCGCAAAATATAAATCCTGCCGAAAAGCCTAACAAACAGGAGGTAATATATTATGTACTCTGACATATTTCACGTCTTGGATCAATCATGGTTTATTTTCTTATCTTACAGCTTTCAAGGATGATGCTCAATACTTGAGATAATCTTCCATCATATTTTAATGAGCAAATAACAAATCCCATTTCAGAAGGTACTGATTCCATATGTTATGACAGCGCCGGTTGAAGATTATCATAATACTGATGTCGAATCAATTTTCCAGTATTGAAAAGCTTTGTTGACATAGTGATAACAATGGATGAAGCGCTACAGGATGATATGCAGTCAAAGTGTTCACGTTGCTGCGAAAATGACTAAGTATAATATCCAAATGATTTCTCTTAGCTTTTTCAATTCACTCTGGAAGTCTCATCGCAGCGCAACAACTGCTAGATAATGTATGAGCATGCTGTGACAAATGCTCCTGTATTGAGATATCTTATATGGAGTGGTAGACGGCCATAAGTTACATATTTCGTAATTTTTCTAGTTGTATAAAAAATTCATTTTAATAAATCAAAATTGTTTTTTTTGATAAGGCCAAGTTCCGTATTTTCGATTTCAAGGCAGTGCAATTTAGAAAGAGGTATTCTTGATTTAATCCATGACCATTTCCTGATCCATAAATTGAACTTATGCATTTTACCTGTCCCTTTGCTTTTAATCAAAATATTTCTCTGGGTTCTGCATTTTCAACGTCGGCAAGAAGTAAGCTACTATTTTTTAAACTGGGAACTCTTTTACTTTTATAAAAACTCGCGGATATAAAAATTCTTTTCTTTCCTTACAGCTTGTTCCATATATGCCTTACCATTAGGAAACGCATTAATCAAAATAATTGGAAATATCATAGACCGCAGGCCATGGATGGAAAGGAGAGAAAGATTTGGAGATTTTTTGGTGAGTTCAGATAATGCTGCACACAATGTTACTTTGTAACATAGTCCATTTTATGAAATTTAAGCTATTACAATATCTAGTGAAGTTGTTAAATCCGTACTTAAAATGGCTGCTGAATTGATGGTTACCATTCCGAACTATACTAATCTCTGTTATGAACAAAATGATTGTTCATCTAAGTATGAGCATTGATTAATTATCAACTAATTTCATACTGATAAATTCGACAATAATGAGCATCGAATATTAAGTGAATTATTTCTGTAATTAAGTATTCAAATTCTTTCTAGCGCTACGCAGCAGTTTTCAAAAGTGTTTCTGTAGGGAATTAGTTTGATTTTCTGCATTGAAACATCTAATCAAACAGATGCATATGTGACAACCATTTCTTTCTGTGATCGGCCTACATGTCTCAATGTCACTGAAAATATTGGAGTTATTTCATCATTATTTATGTAATTTTATACATATAACATATCACTTATTCATATCACTTATTATTCATATCATGATTATACATATCACTATTCATCATCATCACTGTTACAGCTATAAAATAACAGTGAAGTGTTATTTTATAGTTATTAACAGTGATGATAATGAATAAGTGATATGTATAAGGGAAAGGAATTGAGTGAATTGAAACTGCACTTTTGTTAAATTACATAAAAAGTTTCTATTTATTACTTAACGTTTCGAAATAAGTTTCCATCATCAAACATATGACAGTATTTAAAAGATAATGAATATGAAACTCCATTCGAAAATAAATGTGAAAGATTTTGTAATACTCATCGAACGGTGCTGTATTAAAAGGATTACTGTCAGCTATGATTATCTGATAAATTTTACTAAGTATTATACCTAATGAAACAAAAATGATTGCAGAGGCTATTGAATAACATTTTTTGCCTTAGGCGGTTTCTATTTTCAGCAGATATTTTTTTCAGAACTCTCAACAACAAAGCTGTAGTATCAAGTTCGGTGGCTCCTGTTAATCAAAAAGTAATCGCAGAACAAAATGTAACATCAGATATCAGTATTGCTAGTTTTATCGATTTTTTTTCGCCTCCACATAATTTTTCTAGTACTACATTATATTTACTAACATCGTTTGGAACGGCCAATATGACAAAAGAATCTATGGATGAATTTTTCTTTATCTTTTAATAGATTCAAAACTTTTCTCGGAAAAAGTGTTCCCTTTTTTTTATTCATTAAAGAAATTTACTTGTTCCGTAAAGCATTGATCCCAACCTTTGAATAGAGTGGAAAATTATGACGATAATGTTTCAATGAAAGAAAATATTCCTATTATTCTGGAATTTTCCTCCGGAAAGCTTGAAAAGGAAGGTTCTTACAAAGTTACTATTATAATATGATATATTTGGGAGAAGTCTATTATGAGTTTTATTTTTACTGTGATATTGCCACTTATTTATCCAAATTCTCTGATGTATGGTATCAAAAACTTCTCTAATGTCAGAAGCTACGTTCATTTAAACTTTAGGCATTAATTCCGGTATTCAAGAAAAAAATTACTATGTAGGCAGTTGAATTCACTTGTTGATTCAAAAAGCAATCAACGGAATATATGAAGGAAGATGTTAAAAGTCAAACAAAAATTACAAGTTTTTTTCCAAAAGATATTCAAATGATTTTTTCAAGAAAATTTTATTTAGATTATTTCTTTTTAAGAGATACTTCATTCCTCCCTGATTTGTCTATTTTGTTGTAAATGGTTATAATTCTGGCTCTGTTTTTACGGACAGTATAAGTATAAAATTACGTTGTGATAGGGTCATTTTGATAGGTATCCAACTGTCTGATACAAGTTGAAGTTTAAATGTATTTAAGTCTAAATGCAAACCTGTAAACTTGATATTAACCACTTATCTGATTAATGTTTCGAAAACCCTTGGGTTTTCGAAACATTAATCAGATAAGTGGTTAATATCAATCAATTTGTGAGAGATAAATTCGAAGTTCATGACGTCAATTCTTGACTTGATAAAGGTCCATGATTACAAAACGTATGATATAACTTTTTTCGTACAAACTATGATAAAGAAGAGTAGATATAAAACATTTGGAAATTTTCGTATGAGATGAGTCATGCATCATTTTTCATTTTCCAAAAAAAAGCAGTGATAAGAACTGTTCTTAATTTTTGGAATAGTTTTTGTGGATTTATCGAACACTGGTTGATTGGTGAATTTCAAAATGTATTATTTGTTGACAGTTAGATAATGTAATAATAGTATACGGCGTAACTATACACATAAGGAGTTAATCTTTTGTTCTCGTTATCATATTTATAATGAAATACGAATTACATGAATGGACTTGAAATAATTTCAAGAACATCTTAAATACTCATTTTTGCTTACTATTTCTGTTTCGATCGTTGTTTTTGTATCTTAAGGATGTGTCATTATTTCACTTTTTTTGAGGATATATCACTATTAGGCTTTCCTGTTGAAATAAACCAGTAGTTTAAGTTTCTTTTTTTCTTAATTTATTAGAAATGAAACCTTAAACGGTTGGTTTTTATTTCAATAGGGAAGTCATTTCTAATAAATTTGGAAGTTTCAATAGGAAAGGAAAGTTTTGGGAATCGCTTTTGAATTCTATTGAAAATAAGAAAGACTGATCTTAAAGATTTATTTCTAGAAATAATTTTTTACCACTGTGTAGATATTGTTATTGCACAAGTTTTCTCGAAGAATATTATTTTGTGTTTTCTGGATTTGGATTTTCCTCTGTTGTTGAACGAAATTTGTGTTGTATGTGAAAGTAAATAAAATAAATTTTTTTATATCGCATACTAGATGTTGTTAATTAATTTCGGGTAAAAGAATTTTGAATAGCAAGCGTAAAGTTATGTTTGAAAGACATTGGTAAAACATTTTAACATGTTGAAAGAAAGAAGTGAAATGTAGTTTATGTTAGTTTGTCACATGTTTGACAGAGCGTAATCGATTGATAATTATATTTTGATTAGATTGAATTTAATTCAAAATTTATCAAATCCGATTGTTATCCTATTTTTATTTTAGGAAGTTAGCTTTTCCTATTCAATTCTTTACTGATATCTCGAAATGCTTTGCAAAATGAAGCCTATTCATTAGAGAGAAGCAAAAGGCGACGTTTTTTGACAGTATTTTGAGCTTTTCTAATTTTTTTTTACCCTGATACTCTGAAGAAATTCAATAAATATGGCTGTTTTAAAAAGTTTAGTGCAATTACAAATGGCTATATTTACTTTCGAAGATGATTTTATGTTTGCAGATGATATGATAATTTCGCTTCTTTATCAAACATTTCCCAGATACTGTTATTATTTATTCCCGCTTCCTAATTCTAATATTTATTATGTTAAACAAAATCAGATCGCAGGAATCATTGTTATATCAATGCATATATATAAGAAGGTAAGACGATATATGAAGGAGTGTAATAAATTATAAATTGTAATTTTTCTAGCTTTTCTCGCTAAATATATGATCGATGACAACTTTTAAACTTTTACTCTTCTGGTTTAAATAATGTGCAATCAGTTAACGCTTAACTAATTTGCCAGTTAACTAATATAAACTTATTTCAAATTTCGATTCGTTTTATTTTTGTTGAATTTAATTAATACACATAAGATAGATGATACAGTGAACAGTGATACGTGAATGTTCATCTGTCATGTCAGATACATTAGGAAAATACTGGTTAAGTTCACAAATCTCTGCATGTTACAAATTCTACCTATACTTATGCTTGGGCTCATTAACAAATAATTTTTCAATTTTAATTTCCTCAAAATTGAATTGAATACATTATTGAGACAATTCAAATTTAATTGAAAATAAAAATGAGTAAATGAAGGCAAAAGGTTTTATAACACACATCATTTATTCTAATTTATCTTTCTAATTTTCTAAATTTTTTGATGCTAGATTTTTCCTTTATTTTTTTTGATTTACTTATGAAGCTAATTTAACCCCTGAACTGTTCCTTTTGCTAGCTGTACTTTAATTGCAAAATTAATCTATGGAGATTTATCCAAATTAATTTTGAAAAGGAAAAAAATTAATTGAATCAATTAATTGAAGAACAATTTACTCCAATATCATTTCTATCACTACGCTGAACAACTGTGATAAATCATATATGGGTAATGTCGATTTAATAAAAAATCGATTAGTAAAAGGGAAATATATCGAAAGTTATTTCAATAAATTTAGCTTGATTTCATAGAATTTGTTTAAGCATAAAAGGTGTGAACATTTGAAAAGGAAAAAACTGACTCAATTATCTAAAGAACAGTTTATTCTAATATTAATTAATCAGAAATCAAAAGAGCAAATTGAAAGTTATTAGAAAATTTGTAAACTGGTAATAAAAATGCTTAGGAAAAGTATAACTATATAAATGGAAGCATCGATGATTGATGTGTAAATGCCGTGAAAAAATGTTAAAACTTATGCATGAGTAACTAAATTGAATTTTATGATGAAAAATGCAGCGTCAATTAAATCGGAGATACCATGGAAGTTTTCGAGCCAAATATTACCGAAACCTTCCGAGATATCCCAGAATTTAATACGCATGATAAATTCTTTTTTTTTCCTTAATGTTATGACGGTGACACCATCGATGGCCGTAGCTGCAGCTGCGGCAGTTGCAGCTGGTGGTACTATTCCTCCGCTTCAAGGATCTCTTCCAAGTGCCCTACCCGGTGTTCTTGGTTCATCGTTACCTCTGGCACCGAA
>CAKAEH010002040.1:0-16994 GCA_916381525.1 Cercopithifilaria johnstoni
TCAAATATGATTAGTCAGATGTATATAAATATGTATTTAATTTCAAATATGATTAGTCAGATGTATATAAATATGTATTTGATTTCAATTATCCTGTCAACTTACTCATTTAAAATGCAATTCACTATCCGTCACTTTTTACCTTCCTTACCAATTTCATTTCATTCTTCAAGTTCGCATATACTTAAATCAAATGGCAACAATCTAATGAGTATTTCAGTTAATTATATGCTTGTATTTTCTTCAGTTTTTTTGTTGATGATGAAAAAAGAGTTCTAAGAGAGAGAGAGAGAGAGAAAGATAGTGAAAGGATACATCATATATCAGGCATTTATGTGAAACGAAACTAATAGTTAGATCTTGGATTGAGTAATGGTAGTTTGTCTCCTTTTATGGTAGCTTATTTTACAGGAAAAAGAAAGGAACGACGATGTCACATTTCGAGAATTAGTTCGAAATGTGCCATCAATTATTTATTCTTAAAGCTATTACATTTAATTCGTTCATTTTCCAATTTACGGAAAAGTCTTATGTGTTATCATTTACTTGCCTAATCACTTCACTTTATTTCACTCTTTTTCTCTTTCTCTCTCTCTCTCTCTACCTTTCTCTCTCCCTCTCTCTCTTTCCATTGTTATTCCTTTTCTTTTCCGAATGAATTAGAAATACGTGCTTTTTTGTTTTAAAAAAAGAAACTGCAATTATTTTCTCTATTCTATCAATCTCTTTTCCATATTTAATCCATTTAGAAGTAAGTAAATAAGTATGTGTCTTAGTTATTGGCTTGGCTTGGTTTGACTTGGCTTGATTTGGCTTGGCTTATTTTCTATAAAAAAAAATAATATTACTATTTATTTTTTAACTAATTTAAAAACTAAATTATATAACTAATGAAGAAGTAAGCTTAGTTATATTAACAATTAATTAGTAAAATTTTTACATTTTAATGAAACTTTTTTATTTCAATTTCCGGATAGCAACAGTAGAAGAAGAATGAGAGTGTAATTGTTATCAGTCTATATGATTCATGTTTACTAATTTCTCTTTTGTCTATTTTTAGAATAAGAATAAATTGTTCGGGGGGTATTCAGAGAAAGGTATTTGGTGGATGAGAACAACTGTTACTGATACTGGTTACTTGATCTTTTTTGTCAATCATTGAATTTTATTTTTCTCTTGTTTTTTATCAATTAAAAAAACAGAGAGGAGAAAGAGAGAGAGAGAGAGAGAGAGAGATGATTGATCATAAATAAATGATGATATGCTCTTTATTAGTCATCTCTTAGAACAATAAACAGTAATTTGTAAAAATATTCATAATATGAACGAGGAAATTGTTCATATGAAGTAAATAATGAGAATGTTTTTCGATGTTTAAAATTTCTTCTCTTCT
Source organism: Cercopithifilaria johnstoni (assembly GCA_916381525.1). Lineage (NCBI taxonomy): Eukaryota > Metazoa > Nematoda > Chromadorea > Rhabditida > Onchocercidae > Cercopithifilaria > Cercopithifilaria johnstoni. The sequence continues at coordinate 1,394 of CAKAEH010002040.1, forward strand.
AGTTGGTTGATGAATCATTTTGAAAAATTTTCCTAATAGACTTTGAAATGATTTCTTCATTTGCAAGAAATGATTGGTATATTTTGAATTAATCAATTATTATATTCATGTTGAACAAATAAATATGCCATGCCATGCTATGCCATGCCTGTTGAGGTTGATTTCAAGAGCTATCTTTAGCAGTCTATTTGCTGCTTCTTTAATTTTAGAATTCTTCAATATCACTCGATAATTTCATTATCACATATTCTACAGATATCCTTATTGATTTATTACAATCTTCTCACTGCTTTATTGGTATTAATCGTAATATCACTCGATAATTTCATTATCACATACTCTACAGATATCCTCATTGATTTATTTTATAATCTTCGCACTACTTTATCGATATTAATCGGATTTTCATTGTTGTAACGTTTTGTAGTAAATTGAAGTGATAAAAATTAATGCTTTCTTGATGGAAAAAAAAACACGATCATTATTGTTGTGTTGTTCGATCACTTTTGATCTATCAGTATTTGAAAATAAATTGATGAAGTGGAAGTTGTGGCACTAACTTATTTAGTAATAAAAAATCGAAAGAATGAACGAACATCATTTCATTTAAAAATTCAGTTGATTTATGTCGAATAGCTCTCGATCATTTCTTCTTCGTCTCCATGATAGATTTATTATTTCTACTGTTGAGTAAAATTTGTAGTGATTATTTTGATCCAAAATATATCACGTTTATATCACTTTACTTATCATTAATCCTTTTATCATAAGATCGTAGTTATTATCAAAAGTCTCTTCTGAACAGCTCGCCTTTCATTGTTTATGCAATCAAAGTTATTTAATCGTTAGCTAAAAATTATTCATTACTTTTGTTGTAATCAATAAATACTTATGGATATCACAACTTTGCTACATTTTACGACATTTCAAATCTAAATTTTCATATTCAATCTTGAAATAGTAACTGACCTTTCTTTTATCATTCTAATTCAACACTTGAAAGTTTATCAAACTAAGATTTTGTTTTCTTTTCTAATATTTACAAATTTTCGAGCATTCATTAATTCTTAAAATTTTTATTAAATTTATTCCATTTTGAAAAGTCTTTGATTGATCATCTTTCTAATGTAAATTATATTTTTTAATCTGGTTGGAAATTTCTTGAAAGGTCAAAGTTTCTTTCAAAATTATTGGAACAAGAAACGCCTATTGCTCCAGAGAAGTTCAGAAAGTATGTGGATCAGGTGAAACCAGTAAAATGATGGACGTCAATCGACCAGAAAGGTCACACATTTATCTTTGAAATTTCTTGCACTTCTCTGGAACTCTCTTCATTTTTGTCTCCATCTCTATCATTGTGGTTAAAAGCAACTCTTCTCAGTGATACGATATTGCTGTGCTCCATCGTCACTTCTATCATATCATCGACCTCTTAGTGAAAGATTATTGTTCAATATAATAGTTCTATCTAATTTTTAAAAGTAATTACATATCAATTATATGTTCTTCCAATATTGCAAAACTTTTCCTTTCTCTCATTCTTAAATTTTTGGTACTAATTAAATTTGCAAAAATTTGAATTACAAATTATTTTGTTGAATCTATTATTTATAAATATAGTTAATTAGTGTTGAATAGTTATATTGATCTTACCTATTTCTCCTTTATTAATTAATTTAAAACTTTTTATTTTTATATTCTCAAAATTTGTATAATATATCATTGTGCGAAAGATGATCGTTTTCGTTGCAATTGTAATTATCGCCCACAAACTGATAATTTGTTGCTATTATTGTTATTGATATTATTCCTTCTGATTCCTTTATCATTCCTTCTGATAAACGATAATGCAATCACTTCCATTTCTATTTCAATAATGGGACAAATACTTTTTTTTCTTGAGTTCATGAAGAATTCGTTGCAATATTTCATATCTATTTCATTTGTAAATCGTTTATCAGATGAAAGAATGATTAAATAAAATTCCAAAGATATTTGAAATTCACTTTATCACTATATTTATCATGAAGTTATTTAATATCTTCATTCCTTATCAATTCAAAATTTATTATTTTGAAAATGATTTTTTTATATTTGTTGTGTTCCACAAAAATTATTGATTGATAGGTACAACATTAGTTGACGAACAGTAATAGAGTAGTGACCTATAACGCCTGCGGAGCCAATCGAATTCTTGTCTTTCAGTTTATTCAAAAGTTGCATCATCAATTGTAGTAGTATGTTTATTCATTCGGGCTCATTGATGATTTTAGAAAAATTACTTTTATAGGCATTCAAAAAATTTCACTTTTAAATTGAACAAAATGCTTAATCATGCAATTATTGATTTTTATCAGTCACTTCAGATAGTTAATCTCAAGATATCAATGATTAATTCCTATGAATTTCAATTCGTGATCACATTTCATTCCTTCAATCCCTTACATTTCTCTTTTTCATTTCATACTTCTTTCTGCACATGATTACATTATCTGTTTAGTTCAGTTGCAATTTGTTGAACTCTATCATATAGATTATCACTGTGATAAGTTATTAATATTTACGTATAGCGACTAATTTATGAAGTAGAGATATCATTAGCACGAAATTTTCGCCTTTAATTTAGATAATTCTTAGTAGTTGAATTTTAATTTTTGATTAACAGTAGATTTAATTTGGAGTACTTCTCGAGATCTTTCATTTTGCACTTCACTTTTCTAGTATTTTAAAATTTTCTTATCCATCCATCATCAAATTCCATAATTGATTTATAAATTTGACGAAGCAAAATTCCATAAAATTTTAAATCATATATTTTGCAGATTAATTTATTTCATTTGAAACTTCAATCATAAAAGTAAAACTATCAACTTCAAAAGTGGCAATGATAATGACGTTATTTAATAACTACAATACTAACGATGGAATGGCCGATAACAACAACGGAAACGACAACAACAGTGGTAGAAATAGTATCGAATTTACCGCGGCGACCAATTCGGTGCGGCCATCATGTTCCAATATTAATGTCATGGTTGAAAGTGGTTTGAAATGGAAAACAAATGTGGTACCTGGTTGTACCACTTCTTCAACTGTTACGTTACCCAGACGAGATTTCCATTTCAAGGTATCATTTTTTTTTTCTCGTGTATCTCGAGGTAATGGAGCTGGATCCCCACAAAAAAAATGCAGTTGTTGTAGACTGTATTCAGTAATGGAAGGGAAAGAGAAGGGAAAAAGATACCAAAACTTAAAATGTAAATCCATCAGAATGACTAACAGAAACTGGCTATATGAATCAGTAGCTATCTCGTATAAATTGACATCATCGTCTTAGTTAGATATATATCTTGAACAAAAAAGTTTTTGATATATTTCATGTTGGTTACAAAATGAGTGTAAGAATTCTTTATTTATATCATATAACTTGTTGTAACCTTCTGACTATTTAAATATATCTCGCATGAATGAGATATAATTGCTAGTTCAGTGACACAATCATTATCATTGCTCATATTCTATTGCAAACAAATTCATTCTTCGTATCAACAATTGCTTTTATAATTATTTACAACATATACCATATATAAAGCTATGTCGATCTTTCAAGTTTTTCAATACTTATCGCTCGAAATTTTTGCTAGGAATTACATTCTGTGTGCAAAAAAAGTTTTACAAACTTTTTCCGGAATAGTAATAGTTCACTTTAAAATAATACTGGAAGGTTCAGCGCAGGATTACGTCTCACATCTACGAAAAGTCATAGTATGAGATAGTTCCTACAGTAATTGATGGTGCATAGAATATTTTGTTCAAAAATCTTACTCTGTGATATTGAGAAGAGAAATTATGTTGCTCGATCCAATACCTATTAATTACACAAGTTTTTAAAAAGTTATATTAAATGGATTAAAGAATTACTATCAATATAACTTACTTAGTGAAAAAAAATTTTCGATTTGTTTGATTGGCTAGATATAATATGGTCTTATCAAATATATGGATATTTTCATTTTATGGAAATAGTTAAAAACTTAGCTTCGAGACTTTATGAGAAATTTCAAAGAATTTCTGTTAACATCTAATCGATCCTTATAATCACACATACACGCATGTATCAAATCACATTCATCAAACAGGCATGTATCAAAGTAATTTAATCAAAATATAAACAATTACATTATTGCGTATCATTTGTACAACAAATATATTTTCGCTTATAGGGAAAGCAATAAAAGAAATAGGAGTAAAATTATTTAACATTTTATAGTCATTAAATAATATGAATGGACGAAAATAATTTTTGATTATTTTTTACACTACAACAAGCAAAAATTCAAAAGTCAGTATTTGTTTATTGGAAAACGATCGATTATTGTATACTTGAAATAGACATCAACAATGTTGGGAAAGCTATAAACAATTCTTATTCTCTGTACTACTTAGCAATCTGATCTATTGGCTAAATGTAGTTAAAATCTTCAATGACCTCTATATGACCTCCATTCCACACGATACATCATTTGTAAACATCCATTATAAAGCTTATTTCTTTCCAAATAAATGTTGTTCTTAAAAGTAAATAGGTGAATATGCATTTCATTTAGTTATATTAAAAAATATAATGGAATTAAAAGAACGTCAAGTAATAACAATGATTACAGAATGATAAGCGATAGCAATCTTAAATACTAAGGTCATTATTGTGTGGACTATTATTATGTTTACACTTACAATAAGTTATTTACTGCGCAGTGGATTGTTTTCGATAATTTATTTCCTGAAAATTCCATGTACTCTCCAAAATATGTGAAGAATGAATTATTAACAAATATACATATATTGATATATATAAATATGTATATTGAAATATCGAAGATGTGCATTATTACTACTTTTCAGCGTATCGAAGTTGAAGAAGCCCCGAAATGGTTCGTTTGGCCGAAGCGTAACAAAGAGAGTAGTAAATCATCAAGGAATGAGAAGAATATGAGTCATGAGAAATCATCAAGTTCATCTGGTAATAACTCCATTTCCCGTCCTGATATATTACTGCCGCAAAGGATCACAAATTTAACAAACGCCAACAACAATCGACAGCATAATTTAAACTACATGGCATTGGCTCAGTCTGAAAATGATAATACAGTAATGGTACAGTCAGGTCAGTCTCATCTGTTCTGAAACTTCATAAGTATTCATAAACTTCATAAACTTCAACAACTTCATAAAATCTCAAATTTCTACAAGTTAATGCAGAAACTGCAAACTTTCATGTTCATAGCATCGAAAAAAATCTTATCACATGTGCATTTATAGCATAATTAAACCCTGAATATTTCCTATTTACTGATTTCATTCTTTGTAACCTTTGATTATTTACCACATTTCATAATGTATCTATCTTGTAGGTGCACGTCAACATCACGAGTTGCACTATCGTAATGTGATCGGTACAGAACTTATCAACACACCCAATTCCCAACCAAGTTCTCACATTATGCGTTGCCACATTGCAACCACAGTTGATAGTGAACAATGTATTGCAGGATCCGCCCCAACTATCTCTCAGACTTTTAAAATTTTGTCAATATCAAAAAAACCCTTAGAAAACTGCGATGATGACGACTTAGATCTCACAAACTCTGTCATTTCGAATTGTCGGCAATCACATTCTCAACCGACGGTACTTTTGTCTCAATCAGCAACAGCCGGTGACACTGTTAAAGAAGTTCACTAATATATGCTAATGTTTTTTGAAGAGAATTTCTGGAATCATGAAAGATTCAAGGTCATTCCCGAATTTCACTTCGGAAAATCTTGAAATCCTGAAAATCTTATTATTCGAATTTCTTTTTCATGCCATTTATGAAGACTTCGGCTGTATGTTTTGATTTTAATAGCAAATATGAGAAACTGTAAAATTTTGTAATCCAAAACGAATATAATTAAATAATTCATTAGCGAAATTTTTTGACTAATTATCACATTTATTTTTTTGACTAATTATCACATTTGATGTCATATCAGGTGCTAAATATTTGAAATTTAATATTATTGCTCATATTTACTTGTTATTCTATCTATCTAAGTTTTAGCTTATCACATTATCTTATATTTTAACAGAACTATCTTATCACTGAAACAACGTATTATTTGTTCACTAATTACAATAAAGTATCATCTTCTAGCCAGTGAGTTATCATCCTCATCATTTATCATTTGTTTAATTCCACTCTTAAATAGCTACTTCATTAATGGAATTCTTTGATGAAATTAACTTATTCATTTATTTCATAACTGTTTGTATTTGGATGATAATTCATTGTTTATTTATCATATCTATCCATATCATCATCCTCCTATTCGGGTATATTTCTAATTTCCTTTTTCTGCTTTTGATGATTCCAAGTATGATGTATTTGTTTTAACATTTATTTCTCTATCTTTCGCTGGTCAAGCATTCCATTTGTCTCTTTTCCCAAATTTCAAATTCATTCAAAAAGCTTTCAAAGTTTTGCTTACACTTTGTATTGCTTACTGCCTGTCACCATTTCCATTTATCTCCTTCCTTCATTTCTCTCTTTTCATACACACCCACTATTTTACTTTCTACATTGTTGTACGATTAAATTTCATGTCAAAATTCTGAAGTATTTTTTTTTTTTTTTGATAAAACAGTAATAAGCATTTTCAGCTTTTTATGTCCTAAAATTTTGTCACATATTAACATATTTAACTTAAAACATATTTAAGTTTGATTTTTCATACATTTTAATAAAGCATAATATCTAGGAATCCGGAAAATATATGAAATGGAGATCTTAGTTTGGTATATCTTTTCACTTCGATCATATCGCAGGGCGATAAAAGTTACCGTGTTGTAGTTTTTTGTTCAAAATGCTAATGATTCAATACCCTTATACTATCACTTATCCTTTATACTTTTACACTATCACCTATCTATTTTTAAAAAAGCGGAAACAGGACTGGGACATAATTACAATTAAAAATCAACTATGTCTGTTGCATTTCGAAAAACATTCGTTAACTTCTGTGGTCTGAAATACTGTTTACTGTTCGTTGAACTTGATTTGACTTAACAAATTTCAACAACGCATTATCAAACTAGTAGATGTACTGTGCCACAAAATTCGAATTAGCTGACTATATATTTTGTTTAGGCGGATTTTTGTCAACTGAATTTTATTCTGGTTGGGATGTAGGCGTAAAGTGAAATCATTATTCATTTCCATGTCGATTACCATTTTAATTTCGCTACCTGCAATGAATCAGTTATTGATTCTAATGGAAAAAGCATCTAAATTTCATTTTATTTCTTCCGTGTCTTTCTTGTTTTGTTCCGTTTCTCTTGGTGGTAAATTACTGTACTTTTATATTAACTATGAACGATCGATAGGTGTCCGCGCACGTTTGAAAAGAGAGCGTTGTTAAAAGTTTGCATCTTACCGAAGCCTCAATGGAAAACTTTTGAAATCATAGTATCAACTTGAATTATCCATTTCTCACATCCGACCTTTTCGCTTTTAAAACTGCTCTGTTTGGAAATTCATAGGCATGTCAAATTTTAAGACAGTCTATTGGAACTGTCTTTTGAACCAATGCAACCAATCAACAGTTCATCGAGGCATATGCATCAATTTAACCAAACCATCCTTCAGACCTTATCACTTCTCTTAATTGCACTATTATTAGCTTCTTTTGTTCATTCTTCCAATTCTTGCAATTGTCAATCAGAAGATCTCATCCTTTGTAATGAAATAAGTATCTGTTTCATAAAATCTATTTATGAATTTTTTGCCATATACTTTATTAATCTATATACTTTATACCATATACTTTATTTTATTAATCCAAAGTCGCCACAGCTTTCATCAACTATTATTCATTCCTGTAGTTCGCTTAATATCGAATAAGTTTTAAATTTTATCATCTGAGTAGACAACGCCCTGCTAATCAATTTCGGTATTACAAGATAGTTTAACAATAGTCAGACTAAAAGGAAACTGGAACGAACACTCCTGCACTCATGAATGAATCTATATTTAGTTTCAAAAATAAAGTCAACCTTCTCGTTGAAATTCGACATACTACTTTTATTTGGTCTTATGGAATAGATTATCTCTTCTGGGAGATATGATCTGACAGAAGCGCTTAACTTACAATTAAAGCGCAATTAAGGTTATCTCATCACTTTTATTTCACTTGAGTTCAACCATGCAAATAAACAATAAAATAAGGTTGTCATCTCATGGCTGTCTTGTGATGTTACATAGCCCTTTATTGTACATTCTAGTATTTATAATTGTTTAAAAAAGATTGGAAGAAATCAGTATGTCACATATAATTGGCCCAATAAAATTCATATATTACATAATATCTGAAAATTTTGCAATATCTTATATTATAATAGCATCTTTACATGAATCAAAATTTTCTGAAGTTAATTAATAAATAATTTAATTTTAGATAAAAACAATTGATGTTGTTGATATGCTATGATTCATTCCGATCGTCTGTACATCATGAAAATTTCTGGACCGAATTGAACAATAAATCATTGAACAAGACAAGGAACCACAATACATTTATGAATAATACTTCCTTCTAATAAATTCTAACATAGCGGAAAAATGAACTTCCTTAATTTGTTTTCTTTTGAAATTTCTGATTTTTCAAAATTGTCTTCTGTTCTCAAAATTAAAAGGTCAATCACTGAAACAAAGTAAAATTATGAAAAATGATAGGCTAATATGACGGATTCAATGGACAATAAATGCAAACATTCAAAAAAAGTCAAAGGTCAATGAATACAAATGCAAAGAAAAAATAAATTTCATGAGCGTATCAAAATCGACTAATTGATAATGTGGGAGAATCATTGAGAGAAGATCAATTGAACATATCTCATTGATAAACAATAAAGAAAGCACTGATCATTTTGTATAACTATCCCGAATGGATAGAAATCAGATTAAGAGTCGAAAAGTTGAATCAATTTCAAATTCTAGCAATAAATCAAAATTAGGAGCAGAAAGTTTGAAAAAAAGAAGTTAACAAATTCTTCTTGATAATACATTTCTCTTTTCGATTCAGCCAACAAAGATCTCTTCCATTCTTTCGATGATATATCGCATTTATTGATAATTATATGTTGAAATATTTAAACAATATGTTTAATAATTAAATATATTGCTTAAATATTTAAGCAGTTTCTAATGAATCTAATGAAGTATTCTTTCACTTTTATACTTCATAAATCACCATAAATATTCGGATTTACTACATGATACTCTCTATAGCAATTTTTAATGCGATCAAAAACTTTTAGACAATCGATGTATTTCAATGTATTGTGTGGCATACCAAGATGTGTCGTACAAAATACCATGCAATAACCATTCCTGTACTCACCGATACCATTTTTCTTGCAACAAGCGGAATGATCAGCCTGCAGTATTTGGTAGATAACAATAAAGATGATAAAATTCCTGTGAAATTCATTTTAAATTATTATTGAAATAAAAGAAGCTATTAATAGTATGCTATGCATAAACATTATATTGGCCTATCATACATATTCTGATCAATCTTAAGTAACTAACAGATTAAACAGTGTCCGAAATAAAATTTTGATTTCACAAAAGAAAATAATGGATGAGAAAACAACATAATAGAGATGAAAAATCTGCGATACAGTAGAACATTTGATTCACTTTTATGTTTCCGATTTGATTATTTGAAAATTTTCTGATTTAAATAAAACAAAATACCCCAGAAGTGGCACAATTGAAAGCCGATTCAAGCTCATAACCGGGACATTGATTCGTTATCACCGCGGATACAAGCTAAAGCAAAGTTTAATATGACAAATATTCAAATCAAATCATTGATAGCTAACGACTTAAATAGACTTAACTTGTTTACAATATTACAATTTTGAACTACATTGCTTGTTTTTTGTTGAAATTTGAAATTCCCATCGAAATTTTTTAAAAAAGCAGCAAATGCAGTTAAGAAAACAAATGAACAAATGTAATTAAGAAAACAAATGAACAAATCTAATTGATTAAATCAGTCGAATGATTGAGAAACCTGATATTTATTCTTTAAGCATTTAGTTTTCTCTACTATCTTAACTAATTCCATCTTTTAATTTCATTAAGCTTGAAATTTTAGAGCTCATTTGAATTCTCAATCAAAACTCTAATCGGCAAAAAATTTGATCATTTTAAAATTTAAAAAAAAATTTTGAAACAAAAGATTAGCATATAATCAATTACAAACAAGCGAAGATGCTTACCGATCGGTCAGTGAATGTATCGTAATTGCATAAATTTTGGCATGATGTTGAAAGCTTTTGTTTTCTGCAGCATAGACCGAGTTTTTGGTTTGGTGATATGGAGGATTTCGTCGGTAACTTTAACCTTTCTTGCAAATTAACACCTTCAACAATTTTATACAACTTTTAATTGTGTAAAGCAAATTTTCCAGAATAGGAACTGTAATAATTCCCATTATTTGTTTTTACGGAACATGAAAATTGAAAAGTTGTAAAAACCTCGAGCAGGTTTTAATGTAGTTGAAACCAATAACTGTGGTTGTGGAGCAAAAAGATTTGGAAAAATTGACTTCCAGAACTGCAATTTCTACAAAATTGAACTTAAAAAATTACGATTTAATAATTTAATTCATTAAATCTTAATTGCATTTTTATTTAATCGAAGAAGAAAGAAGAGAGAATCTAAATTTATGGTATATTAATGACATTTGCGGATATATTTGATGTCAAAAAAATTTCATGTTTTTAATTTTATATCTTTTTGCAAAAATCATCATTTAGTCTTCAAAAATAAAAATCAATAAATAAATGAAAGAAAAACCGGATTATTAAGTAGTCCGAATGGATCCCAAGGATTGTAGTAAAGTGATGGTTTCACTGCATCATGTCCTTGTGTTCGAGATGAGGAAAAGGAAACTGGAGTTTGAAATTGTTTCTTATAAATGTTATGCTGTCGTTGTTGCTGATAAGGAGATAAATGGCTGTAATATGGTTGTTTAATAAGCTAACTGATATGATAATGATTTCAATAAGATATAAAAATTCTTCTAGTTTAATTGAAGAAAAAGAGGAAATTATGAATATTCAACGTTTATGAAATTCAATAACATACGTTGAATTTAATTTGCTAACATTTGGAGCGAAAGCAACTTCATTTGAATTACCCTAAAAATTGTAAGTTTAAATGAAACATCAATACTCAAACATCAATAATTTATTCATGCAGTGAATAATAAAAATCAGAAATATTAAATAAATCAATAAATATATGTAAAATGAAGAAAACTGACATTAACTCTTGTTTTGAATCCTTTTGGTCTATATTCAACTCGCGTCTTTGGGAACTTCATCATACGTTTCCACGGTATACTAATCCCATTAATTTTACCAACACTATGTCTACTACTCCTATCAGTGCCTATAAAACACAAAAAGTTATGATGTAGTTGAAATTACGACAATTTAGTAAAACTATGATGATTTAACAATTAACAAAATATTTTAAATGGTATGTGATGATGAATTATTGTATAAGTTTAATTGAGAAATTTAAATGGTACCATAAAAAGGAGCAATAACATCTGATGATGAAATATGTAGATAAGGTGCATGCATTATTTGCATTGACTGGTTGCAGCGTTTACTGGAAGAAAAATTCGACATATTTGATCTTTAAATTTCTATTGTTATTAAATCAAACCAATTAATTTGTTTTGCTGAGAGCCAAAAAGATCGGATGAATTAAAATAAATAATTAAATAACTCGCATTCTGAACTTTTTTGTATATGCGATGTCCAGTATCCGATTGTGCTGTATTACTAAGAGATGCTTTATCCGAAATGTTAGATATTCTCTTATTCTAGTGATTGGTTTCGTCACATAATCCGAATTGCCAATAAATGCCCTTTCTTTCAGTGTAAGATTTGAAATGGAACTAACCAGTCTTGAAGATCCCTTGTATTATGAAAGCGAGAATTAGTTGATTTGAAACTTCCAGATGATAATCCATAAGATTTCTTCACGAATGATGATGATTTGGCCCTTGGTGCTACTTAATTTTTATCAAAGAACAGAATCAGAAGTACTATTGAGATTAAAGTCAATCTCACTTATTTTACAATTTATCGAAGTTTTTTTATGGCAAAGATCTATGCTAAAAGAGGCCTTATGATATTAACATCCTAAAGAGGTTGTTAACAAAGCAATAACCAGGATGAAACTTGAACTTAAGCGAGGAAATCCCAATGGATTTGCAGTTCATTGCCCTAACCACCCAAACATCTGATCAGCAACTATCCTACCAATTTCACCAGTTATCAATTGTCGCCATTTTGTCTTATCATTTACATTATTTCTGGAATGATGTTGTAATTTTCTGATCCCATTTCGGACTCGGATATTATCGATCTATAAATGCTTGTTAAAGGATTATCACATACTATAAAACACACCAGTGCAGTCAGCGTAATAAATCGAATGATCAGCATTACTATTATTCTTTTAGAATTAAAATAAATAACAAAAAAGTTAAATTAATTACATCCTGCATTTTTCATGCCAATATATCACTCATTATCTAGCCTAGGATTAAAATAAGACTAGCAAGTCTAAGCTCATGCTATGATCTGCTCTGTTATAATCATTGCAATGTAATTTCAATTCTCATTTGGTATATTATACCACAACAAAAACTTCATGCAATTTCAGAAGGACTCAAATCATTCTGCAATTTCTTGCTAATCAAATTTTTACTAAATCAGAATTTCTAAATTCCCTATAAAACAAGCAAAGTATTTACGTCAGATTCTGCAGTATTCATAAATATCCTCCCAGTTTGTCTCAAATGAAAAAGCTTCTAATCGATCATAAATTGCTCAGATTGAGTTTTTTAAAATATTGTTTCATCAATTGTTTATAAATGGCACTTACCGCCGGCTCAGTACATGACACGAAGCAATAACTCATCCATAAGAATATCATTATAAATGATTGCATAATGTCAGGAATGTCGCGATTGCTTGTGATATGAACGGATGAAATGATGGATCAGTTTAAATTATGCAGGAACGAAATGATATTAGTTTATCGTATCGATCATCTACAAATCATTATCTTCAAAGATTAAAAAATAACACAAATCATCACTGCAACAAATGAAATTGCAACAATGATGCTAGAATTTTCTCAGCTAATTCTCAATTATTAGAATCGAATAATTTTAATCTCATTTAAATTTATTTCATATTACTTTATGCAAATCAAGCAAAAATATATCAGTAGTGTAAGGGGACAATGTTGCTGAAAATAATATACAACAGCGATAGTTTGATCAGACAATAACTTTCTACTACATTATTGAATTAGTAATAGAATCGTTTGAAATGATTTAGAAGATTTAGGGAAGGCGAACAAAACTTCGCAGGAAGAAGGAAGAAAAGAATTTTTATGTTCGTATGATATTGTGATGAATGCACAGTTGTGTTATAATGAAGATTATAAAATATTTTTGCGTGCTGTCGGCACATTCACAAATAAATGATATTAAAAAGAAAACAGAAAAAAAGGAATTAATGGATAAGGTTGAAGGATTATAAGGATGTTGAATGGATAGGAGGATCCATTCCATTCCATTCTAGATTCTGTAATCATCCCTTCCACACTCTTCGTTTCAATCTACGTTCTTACCACACCATCTTCAACATTTTTAATTTCCATCTACGCTAAACGAGTTCTTTTAATAGTAAATTACCGGAAATTCTTTTATTTTTTTTCTCCTACTTTAAAATTACATTAGATCTCAGTAATTCATCCATTTTTCACAAATTCTTGTTCCTTCTAAAAGGCATCTCATTATCCATTCTGAAAGCTTAAATTAATGGAAAACCAGTTGAAGGAATAAAAATGCAATCCATTAAAGCTTTAAGATTTACTTGCACGTTGAAAAACTTGTCTTAGTAATTAATGCTTGCTAAGAAAATATGCAATTATTTACTGGTAATTCTTAATTGCAATATAATCAAATTTCAGAAATAAAAATGAATGGAAACTAAAAATTTATTTACTTTCTTATTTTGCATAGATATGAATATTGAAAGATAGCTTATCGATTAGGAAATTGTTTTTGTGAGATTCCGAAATCATATTATTTGAATTGGATTATTAGGTGAACAGATGACAAAATAGAATTTCTTATTCTTTGCAAACGACAATTGACCTCATCATATTCATTTTTCGTCTACAACAAATAGCTCATATCCTCTATTTTATTTTCCTTTCGCTAATGATGTGTATATTTGTCTGTCACATTTGAAAAATGATTAAGTGGACAGGGAAGTTCTGGCTTAGATTCTATTATTTATGCCTTACTTGGCTTTATTTTCTTCATCTCTCATTTCCCCCTCTTTAAAAAAGGAAATATGTTTCTCTTTATGCTTCTCTCAGTTGGGCATTTAATTAGAAATTTAATTAATATCATGCATGGCTTTACTGGTCATTGTTTCTTTCTCTTCAAATATTTTAATTGCTTGGTATATAACATCTCGTATGATACTTTCTCAAAAATGTAATGGTCACTCTTCTTTCATTTAACTTAATCTACATTTGATCAGGAACAATGTTATTTGATGCTATCGATGATATGCTATCCCTTTGTTTTAGTACAGAATGATATTTTGTTAAAGCTCATCACATCGAATATTTTCTTGCAGACTTGGATGAAATAAGTTGCAAAGTGTCTATCCAATTTTGAAAATATAACATTCTGCAAAAATGCTAACTTACATTGATGAAATATATATATATATATTGTCCAAACAATGCATCTCAAAATGCAATTACATATTATCCTAATCTATACTATATTTTTATTAGAAATAATTTCTAAACTATTTGATGAAATAAAGATTACTTTGTCTTCATTATTTTTTACCACAGATTTATTGATGAATTAGACGAAATAATTTTCACATATTTTAAAATGATACCTGGAAGAATAAGACATGAAGGATTGTGTGAAAAATAAGAATATTATTAGTAATTAAAAACAAAAATATTGAAATGGCAATTTTATTTATACAATCTTCAATGTTTAGATTTATCAAATGGTTTCTTTTTTGACATAACTGCAGCATTTTCATGAATTTCAACGAAGTGAAATGATAAAAGTTGAATTTTTCTTTTTTGATGAAATTATTTTCCATCCTTCATTGTTTCCATTAGAATAACAAAAAGTGTTAATTAATTAAATAAAATTAAAATAAGAAAAAGTTTACAATGATCAAAAGAAAAATCCGGTTCACCGGAATATAAAAACAAAGAGCATTAAATGATTATAATCTTTTTACTTATTCTTCAAAATTTCGACATTTAATGAAAATTTTTTAAATAACCGTGCCATTACGTAACGATATGGTGCATGATGTGATTCACGTACGGTAACTTTTTCAGCGATCCAATCACTTGCTATTGCAATATTTCCAATATGTCGTCGATCATAGATATCTTGTAACATTTGCATT
>CAKAEH010002041.1:0-16989 GCA_916381525.1 Cercopithifilaria johnstoni
TGAATGGATGAACAATTATTTGCGTAGTATTTAACTTAGGAATTGAGGTGCAAGCGCAGGTGACTGAATATAGTTTGTTATAACGAAATTGTAATTGGATACAGCAACATATGTCACACTACTTTTACATACCTTTTTGATAACTCGATCTATTTTGTATTCTCATAGTCTATTCACACAAGCTTAGATTACTATTAAAAGTAATTTTAAAAAGAAAAAGAAAGGGATTTTCTTTAACCTTTTTTAGCATATTTAATTGAGTGTTCATTAATTTAGTATATTAATTATTTCCACTTCGCTAATTACATTACCTATTGTCTACTATTTAAATTTAAATTAAAATTTTTTAAATTTTTAAATATATACCTAAGCTTAAATGACTGCTAAAAGTAATGATGATAATTTTTAAAAAAAAGAGATATTAAAATGATCACATTTTAAAACATAAGATTATCGATTTTTACTATTCGAGGATTTTAATATAAATAAGCTATTTTGATATAATTGAAAATGAAGTTAACTTTAGAAAAAGTATAATAAATTGACTGGAGTAATTAAAATGATTGTTTTTACAACAACACGGTAGGAAGTATTTTTCTCTCATTGCCTACTGTTGTTTGTTTGTTCATTTATGAATTATGATCGTCCACGCACAGAGAAGGTCAAACACTTCAGGAATTCGCTTAAGTGGCACGATACCATTTTAGCAAATATCATCACTGCTTGCCAAAACACTTACTTTCCGTATTAATTGTGCCGACTTTTGATTGATGACTATTTGACTCATATTTTAGGTACCACAGAAATCATTTCATACTGTATCTGCAAATAGAGAAGGGTTCATGTGAAGTACTTCCACTTGTTGCAACATTATTGCTATGCATCGCAGAATATTTTTGAATAAATAATCTAAGCTTTGATAATTACCGACTAATTTTTTGATCAAATGAAAATACATCTGTTATATGATAATAAATATACTCTCAGGGATTTATACATATCATTTGATATGATAAGTTATTCTGTGATAAGGAAAAAAGTGTTAGAATTAAAAGATTATGATTAATTTTGTAAAAATTTAATCAAAATGAATATAATTTCAATTCTTAAAACAAAAAGAAAAATAGTACAAATGTTTTGTACTTTTTTTAATTTAAAGATTTTTTCAATTTTTTTTGAATGCGCTAATTACAACAAATAGATTGGTTAATTATGTGTTAATTATAATTTATTTAATTTATTAAAATACTATGAAATTTGTAGTAGAAAGCGAAATATATGAGGTATGGATATTAGAATATTGGATTGACATTACGTGAACAAAGACAAATCTGTTGGATGATAAGAATTCCCAAAGAGTGTTTGATTTCTTTATGGATCACGATTTTTAGATAACAGCAGAATATTTTTCTCATTCATTTATTATGTTTTTTTGAATATTTTAATACTGTAGCCAGTTGGCTTAAGTGATAGAAGATGTGATAAGGAAGGATTATTTATATCGAATCATAGATGGATTTTGAAAAATGCAGATAAAAATTGTTGAGGTGATAATAATGATGAGATGGTAGTGATAATGATGATAACGATAAGGTGGTGGTGATAATGATGATAATAATGACGATGAGATAGTGACAATTATCATTTAAATTCTCCACACACACACACATATACATGCATAACGAAAATATTTGCCAAGGATTCATTTTTTCTTACTGATTTTATAGATTTATAAATTAAATGAATTTAAACTACCACAGTTACTATTCTGGTGCTGTTGAATTTTTTAAAACCAGTTCTGTTTATTTAATTTGCAGCATAAGAATAAAGCCAGGGAAAGAAATACAGATAACAATAAAGCTATTACATTAAACATTTTACTTCACCATCTTACATCACATTTCCTTTTTACCTTTTTGCCGCAATCAAGACATGCAATAATGATGGGTTCATTTTACTGCAATGTAATATCTTTGATACAATTATATGTAGTTTTGGCTTATCGTGTGATCATTGGTTCATCAGTTGTCCACTATGGAAATTAGAAATTGGAATTGCACTTGCGGCATATCTCTTTTGTTAACTATATTAGCAAATGTATCAAAGGTATTATAATTGGCTATGCGATTGGATTACACATTGTACGACGAAACTATCAAATATCAGATGTACTTCTTAAAATAGATAAATTAGACAGGTGTTTAATTGACGAAAAGAAATGAATGAGGATAATGAAGAAGTGGAAGAAGAAGAAAGAGGGGAAAAAGTAGCAAAAATTATGGATAATGATAAAAGGGAATATTGTATAAATAAATGATGGGTAAATAAGTCAAATAATTACCATACAATTTACTAGGCAAATAAAAGAAGTTAAATGAATAATAAACTGCGAAAAGATAATCGTTGAAAAGGAAATTACGAAAAAATTCATATATACCAAAAAAATTGATTTAAATTCGAAAAAGATTTTCATTAAAACTATAATAATTAGTCAACAAATTACTAAACAATATTATTTGTGAAACAATTTGCTTATTTTGTTTCTAATCCTAATTAATTACGTATACTGCGTGATATCAAATGTTACGAACACGTGGGAATGTTACGGAAAATGTTATGGATGCATAAAAAATATTACGGAAAACACTACAGAAAAAAACGGAACGTAATATAAAAATGTTTATAAAAAATTTTGAAACTCAACCGTCACACTTTCCACATTTTTCCGCTCACCAATATGATTCGTTTCTATTTAACGATTTACGGGATAAGCAATTTTCACAGTGCTCCTCTATTGCATAAGGGCGACACACAACCTGAAAAATTTACGGTATTCTGTTTTCACAATTGTTTTTTTTCCGGTTGTGGATGTTTGGGCGAAGTAGAAAGGTGCCCCGGTTTTGTGAGTTGGAAAAGATATCGGTTTTTATTAGGAGCAAGTGAATAAAATGTTCCGTTTATGGTTTAAAGTTCCGGAAAATCGATGATTTCTGCATAATTTGTTCTGATAGATCAACTGTATGAATGTGCAAATGTATTTTGAATTTTGATGTCACAAATGACTTTGAAAGCAGATAAATAGTTGAAAGGAGTGAGTTTTGCGTTGCCAGAAATTCATCTTTGAAGTCGCCGTTTTGAAAATTCAGCTTTAATGTCGAACTTCTGATGACCATTCGAGAGGAGTAGCAGAAAAAAGGCAAATGATAACGTCTGTAGCAAACTTTGAAGTTTTTTTCCTTCTAAAAGAAACTGAGAAACAGAGTATTCAGGAAGTCGTGTCATCTTTAAGCTTGATTATGAAGTGAAGCATTGAAATGTTCTTCCGTTTGTACGGTAGGTGTGATGTTTTCTTTGCTTCATTAAAAGTTAGAAGTTATTTTTAAGAATGATTTGTAATATTTTGAGGAAATAATTTCAAAGATTTGCTTGCAAATCTTCACACTGATTTTTCAAAATAAATTTGGAAATGGGAAAGGAATTTTCAAATGTCATAACTACTGAAAATGAAACAATTTGATGATAGTAGTTACAAGAGTTTTCTTTCTTCTTAAGTCATTTGATTACAGCTCATAGGTTATTTCATCGCTGTAAACAAAATGCTTGCGTTTTGATTCGAAACTTTTATGCTTAAATGTCCTTCTTATGTGATGCGCTCATACGATGTTCTTCCTTGTTTCCTTCATTGAATTCCCTCT
Source organism: Cercopithifilaria johnstoni (assembly GCA_916381525.1). NCBI lineage: Eukaryota > Metazoa > Nematoda > Chromadorea > Rhabditida > Onchocercidae > Cercopithifilaria > Cercopithifilaria johnstoni. The sequence continues at coordinate 3,696 of CAKAEH010002041.1, forward strand.
TTTAAAAATAGGATAATAGATGAGAGGTTAATAACAATAATGTACAGAGTTTCCATAGAATGCTTCACACAAATCAATAAATTAATCTTGCAAAGAATTTTCGTCCTTGGACACAACTTGTACGCATGTCGAATTTATCATAATCCGGAAAATTAGCATTCTCAACTTTTTCCTAATGTACATGGTTAAATAGACCTCATAACACTATTGGAAAAGCTGATAACATCAAAAGCTGCTATGTTTTGATATCTAGGGTTAAATTATGATCAGTATAACTGCATGTGAAATTGAGTTCTCTTTTTTTGTTAGAGCACATCTGAGCTTGCATTTTTTTCTGAACTGAACTTAAATGCATTTTTCCTCTTTTGGATATAAATGACATTTTGATAGATAAAATTTTGTTGGAAACAGCATAATATCACAAGAACTCGCCTTGTATCTTATAACTTAAATTTCGAATTTACCAGACTTCATCTGTTTCATTTCAGCTTTCATTGGCGAGTGCAGTGAAAAAGTTACATCAACGTGGGATGACAAGTGTGTGGCGGCGAATACAAAAATCGAATAAAAAATCAGTCAAATATCGTTTTATAATTACACCACAAGAATTATTAATTATATGCTCCACAAATTGGCATCCGCAAAGTGTGGTCGTAACTTGTATGCACAGGTCAGTGATATGCTGAAATTTCGATCAAATTTTCGCACTTCTTTTTTGTTAAAACCTACTAAGGCAGGAGATCTGAGGTTTATTTATCTGTCTTTTATTGCAATAGATCTACTGGATAATGAGGAATATACATTTTGTATCACTTGAGTAATCCTATAATGTGGCACTGAATAAGTAAAGCATGTAGTTGTCTACGAATCAGATGATTCAGTACTGTAATGGAGAAGAATAATCATAGGAATCAGATTGATTACAAATATGCAATTTTTTTGGTATTAGATCCTTCTCAGTTTCTTATTGGATTCAGTTCTTTGAAGAAACAAAGATCATCGGTACTTACAGGAGGCGAAAAGTGGAGGGGCGAGTACGACGATGGGAGAGCAGCATGACGGATCCCTGTCGAGGTTTAATTGTTTGGCCGTCGCAGACACCGGATCCGTTACTTTTCGACACAACACTATATTGCGACGATTCATCTCATCATTATAGCGATAAGGAATGGACTCTGTTGGTGGAAGAATGCACACGAAAAGGCAAACGAAAAGCTATCGCTGCTGTCAATTTAAATATGCCCCTTTTCGTTCAGGTTTGTCGTCGCATTCTTCAAATCACAAAATGTAGAATGGATATTTTCTTACAATACTTGTCTATGATTGCTTTCTTACCACATATAAAACTTGAGACGTATTCATTGATTGCAATTTGTTCTTAAGTTTGTATAATCCGTCTATGTATCACTTCTTCTTCCCTTATATTGGAATGCCGCCTTCTATATTCTTTCAGGTAAACATTCAAATTATGTTTGGGAACAGATCATTTTTCCTTTATAAGCATTCTAAATTATTTTTTTCTAAAAAAAATTTCGATGGTATTCTTGGAGATCTTTTTCAGAATCCAGAGACCGTAGTTGAGCTGAAATTGAAATTACGACCGCTGTGGCCAGAACTGTCTCATTGTTCAATGCAAATTTTAATATCATCAATCCTTATCGGTGATGAAGAAACGAAGTAAGCTAACAGTTCCTTATGAAAGTATCAGAATTAATAGTGGTGGTAATCTAATACAATACCACTTTAAGGAGGCTTCAATGCATGCTCAGACTCTTCTCAGATATAATGTGCATAATGTCAATTTTTTTATAACCGGGTACGTGATTGTCAAAAGATCATTATGTAGTAGTGTGAGTAGTGTTACGAGCAATGTTTCATTTAATATCAAAATGTTCGTAGAACTTTGTTCGAGGGAAAGTTCAGCAAGATTTTAATGTGTGAACATATTGATTTTTTCGTTTTAATTTATTTTCAGCGATTTCAATATGAAAAGAGAGATATCAAGTGTTGACGGTGGACAGAGAGCTAGCATAGCTGGTGATATTGCAGAAACGGAACAACGAACTAGCAGTGCAAAAGGTAAGTGAAGAAGCAAACATTAAATTTGGAGTAATTAATGTTCTTCCGTCCACCTTTAGATGGACTTCATGTTCCATTACTTCAATCAGATTGAAAATATTGAAAGTTTTACTGGATAAAAATACCTTTTCAATGCATTTGGATTTTCTGATCTTCGATTCAGAGAGAATAATTTCAGAATCGTTTAGGGCTTCGGTGATTACTGATTTTCATCCATAGTGTTTTTTATGCCTGAGTTTTTCCTGTATTTGTATTTTGTTTAGAGATCAGATATCTTTTGCAAAAAATACATCAAGACGATTCAAATTTGCCGAGGTTTATGATGTTTGGGTGCTTAAATATGTTTATGGAAATTATATCATAATATACTGTTTCAGAAAGTGCAGTCGTTACAAGTTACTCAATGAATTTAAATGACCTTGAGAGGCCAGAAACGAGTGATGAAGAAAAAGGGGTAGATTTGGCATCTCAAATTGAAAATGCGTACAAAAGTAATGGTATTATTGATATACGTGAAAGGTTTTTTGACCTCAATCACAGTTATTCTACGATTCAAGATGCTAAGGTGACAAATGCTGCTGAAAGGAATAAATCAGGTATATAAATTTGCATAATTTAAAGTGTTTTTCTGTGCAACTTTAACTGCTGAAGAAGCCTTCTGAATCATGTTATTCTTTATGTTGTTCCTTTGGAAATTCATACTTAATTCTTTTCATGATGGAATTGGTAAGATATCCTTGTCCAGTGCCCTTCTGTCGTTCATATTATGCCACTTTAATGTGTTACTTTATATCATATGATTATTGAGTCGATAATTTCCGTTTATATTTCGGGTGATAATGGTTCTTGCATGCTTCCCACAAATGGGAATGCTGATAAACTTTTAAGCATGTAATTCTATGTATGTTGATAAGTTCAAATTTCCATAATGTATTGTGGTAGTTTATAGATCATTTTACATTCGATAGTCTTTCATAAATACATTTCACGGCTAATATTGTTGTATCTGAACTCCAGTGCCAAAAAAATTTATTGAAATATGGTTGGTTGAAACTTTCGAATTCTGTCATGAAAATTTTCATATTTTGAAAGATGTTTGAATTTTATTATTTTTGAAAGATTTGGACTTTTCAGCACATGTAGATGCTAATGGATCTGAAGATGGGAGGCAGGATGCACCCCGAACACTACTGATTGATCACATGTCGCAACAGGAATCGAAATCAAGGTTCATAATTTTCTAGAATTCAAGGTTTTACTCTTAAATTCTGAGATAATTTGCTCTAGTTTATGTCCGAATGTTTCACATTACACCCGTTAACACCAACAAGTGTTTAGTGGATGATATTTATCTTGGTAAATGATAACAGCTAATTTTTCATCCTCACAAAATTAATATAAGTGCGAAATTAACGAAATAGTTATTCTTCGCCGAGAACAAATAGTATCTCTAAATCTTCATAATGGTTCACGTGGCCTTTGGTTTTTAATTTTTCATACTGTTTTATTTACAGTGAACGAGTGAAAACCGAAGTTATTGATGTAGGCTTTCAAGCGAAGAATACAGACAAATCTCCGAATTTAAATCTGGAAAAAGAACCTAAAGCATTACCTGCCATCATGGAAGGGGAGGATCTTCTTGCATGGTGCCAAAGGGTAACCAAAGATTATCCTTCGATCAAAATAACCGACTTTACGTATGTTTTCATTTCTTTAATAGGTTTAATTTTTCATTGTCCTATTTTTACATGTAGTCTTAGCTATAAAATCAAAAATGTATTCCATCTTTTTGCAGGAAAAGCTTTCGCTCAGGCCTTGCATTCTGCGCAATTATTCATCGTTATCGCCCAGATTTACTTGGACCGTTTAGCAAACTGAATTTTACAGATTCACACAGCAATCGTCTTGAGAATTGTCGTAAAGCATTGGATGCTGCTGCTTTGATTGGTGTTGAAAAGTAATCTGTTTATCTGCTAAGATCATTCATATAGACCGTATAGACTGCTCAATCTCACAATCTCACAGAGTACATATGCGCTTACTCTTTGTCGTCAAGAAGTATTCCTTTATTCTTTACAGTTTTTCTACTGCATTTCTGCTTTTGTTTGCATGTTTTATTTTTTCATCATTATTGCAAAATGATCCTCATCTGATTCAGGAAGCTAGATGCTGGTATAACTGTAACATTGCCGGACCGGAATGATGTTCGATGTTTCTTGTCTGAACTACGCATGCGTCTTGTAGATGTTCCGGCTATGAAACGTGAATCGAGCGTGAATGAATCGGACTATCGAATATCTGCACTCTTCAATCTTTCAGAATCGGAAACCAGTGTATTTCCTGTGTTTTTTTAAAATTAGATAAAGAGGTTTTTTGAATGATGAAATATCAGTCTAAGAAATAGAATTTAAAAATATGATGGAAAGGACATTAAAGCAGTTTTCTGAAGCACTTTTCATTTCTACTGTTCATGATCATTCACTGATTGTTTTTACCTTGACTTTCTATTAGCTTTAATTCTGTGAACTCCCATCAATTTAAATGAATAGAGTTTTGAAAAGGTTTGAATTTTTCATATCAAAAAATTTTTTTAGCAGAAGATAGATTAAAGTATTTCCAGGTTATGAGGGAGCTTGAAATTCTTCGCAGACAGCGTGAACGTGACGAAGCCATCGATCTGACCAATATCATTGTGAGCTGCCAAAATTCATAAGATCATCGCATATAAAATAGTTCCTGTTTTCTTGAGCAGTCTTTTTTTGGAAAGGAAAATAGCGAAGTCTTTGATATAACCAAAATACACGGATTTATGTTGCTCGTATTTTTTTCTCCTCGCTGTTATATTCTTCCTTATATTTTCTGGCTTTACTTTTAGTGAAATGGAATTATTGTGCTTTATTATCTTGATTACAAATAAATTTTGTCCAGAAATTAATTTGGCTTAAATTTCAGGATGAAGATCGTACGAAATTCAGTTCGGTTGTGCCAGGCTCTCAGAAAGTGGACGATATGGGAAATAAAGAAATTGAAGCAAGACCACGGAAGTTGAATGATCCGTTCGATTCTGATTCTGATACAGAAAATGTTGGGTAAGTAGATGAAGTCCAGCTTTCAGTCTTTCTTTAATGTTGAATTTGTTGTGAGAATCACATAACAAATTGTTCTTGGAAGAATTTGAAGATTAAGAATTTTTATTGATACTACTGATGATACTGCTGGGTTTCCTTATAAGATACTTTAAAAAAATGGAAATGTTGACTTCAGTTATTCTCACAATGCATTATTAATGTCTAATATGGTCAGGGACTGCACATTAAAGGTCAGGTACCCCTGATGATTGCAGATAATTTTTGAAAATGACCAAATATTTTATTTTAAGTTGTTTTTTAATAGATATAAATTTGTTGTCGATCCATTTGATCGTTATTTTTATTTGGTAATAGAAAAGCATTACTTTGCACTACCTGCATGTTCTTTTCCAACATAAAAATCTGTTGTTTAGTAATTGCTCGACACCAATGGTGCGTAATTCAAATTCAAGGGTTACTTCAAACATAAATGCCGGTACAAAGGTTGATGCTCGTCCGATTTCATCAATTGTTACAACGCGTCATGATGAGCTGATAAAAAAGCGTCAGCAAATATCCTCTACTTCACCTATAGTTACTGATTCGATCGATGCAACTGCGCGTGAGAGGTAATAGAATTACGAGGTTATTTTTAAATAAAATATATGATTTTTCATTTTTTATATATTGCTTACGGATTTGAGTAAGCCATTAGCAAGTAATGGGGAATTTTCCTAGGAGGTTATGAATTTGCCGATAATCTAACTGTTAAAAGTGTTACTGTAAGGAAGTTCGAAAGAATCCATTCTTTTCTTTTTACTCGTGATTATAATTTCTTCTAAATTTAGACTGCGATCTTTTCCGATTTTGTAATTAAGATTTTGTTATAAAATATGGTAGTTTACAATCCTCGAACAGTTGCTCCCATCCATGAACTTGGACTCCCCAACTTCTTTTGCAAAAAGTGCATAATACCTTGTGTATAAGCTCCAATTTTAAAAAAAGAAAAAAAATTGAATTTTTCTTAAATGTGTTGCTGAGTAAATGTTTGCTTAGAAGGATCTACAGTTATTTTTTCTTTCTGGTGTAGTTTTACGCGGATGGTTTTTGTTATAAGGAAATCGAAAAGAACTCCGTTATCTAGATCTGGAAAGCATTATTTATTTGATTTCATGAGAAAGTCAGACCTGAAGTCGAAACCTAAAAATATCTAGTAGTTTACTTTTTCCTAATATTATAGAAGATAAGTCATTTGCGACATTATACAAGTCTGAATCTGAAAGACATATTACAGGTGTCAGATATTGTAGCATTCGATAATTCGAACGGAAAATTATAAATAATAAGACAGCAGTATAATCTGTTTTTCTTTTAGGCGACATCGCGAGGAGGCTCGACGCTTGATGAACGATGCTGCTTCTGATGGTGTGACACTAGTACTTGGTGGTAGTGCACCGACAACAGCTCATCAATCACCGGGAGGTTTGTTTATTTTCTTAAAAAAAAAGTTGGTGAAAAATTTTTACTGTGATGTTCTGTTTTGATCACTGTTTATTGAAATGAGGTGCTGTTGATTTCTGTGATTTAACTTCCCTGGTTTAAATGGATTTTCAAGTGTGAATTCTCCTCTGTTCTTTAACAAAGTGCGGTTGACAAGAACTAATGTATGTCCAAGTGCAATTGAATATGTTTTTAAGCAAGTTGACTAGAACTCATCCCGATATGTTTAAATGTAATAAAGAAACAAGCTTCCATCATGAAGTTCGACTATTTGTTTAAGAATAGATTAAGAACCTTCTATATAAGCACAAAAAATGGTCCTTTTTATATGGTTTCTTGTTGCGTTTTCTTTGTTTTTTTTTTTTAAATTTTTATTTGCTTCTTAATGACTCTAATAGCTTTTGTTTGTTGTGTGCAGTGGCAAAAACGTCTAGCTTGCTTCGAAAGCTGTCGACATGCACCAGTGACGAGGTTGCAAGAAGCTACTTGCATACACTTGGTACGTATATATGTTCATTTATTTGTTCTATAAGTTTTTCTACCCATAGTATAATAGGTGCCATAGCATATTGTTGTTTTGCAAGCATGCAGGTGAAGGCTTATTCTTGATTTCGAAGGTAAATAGAAAACTTGTTAAATTTTAAGGTATGATGCTGATTTTGCGAGGTAATTTTTGCGTACGCTTTCATTTGGCTACAAAAAAAAGACTCATCAAAAGAACAAGTGTAGGATTGGGTTTTGCGAAAACGGTGCGATTTACCTTATGGCTCAGCACTAATTACCACTTTCACTTCAATTTTCTAGTGTTCTGTTACATTTTTAACTGATCTTATGGACAAAATGATTTCTAAATTTTGTTAATGGTAGTCAGGATATCGATCCAAAGGCTTTTTCCCCATTAGTTTCTTCTTTCTGATATCTTCAAGCCAAGAATTAAACCGCATGAAACTTTAGCCTTCATCTGTTAGGTCAGATTAGATATATTTGCTAAGCGCATTTTGTCCATCTGCCTCATTCATATATTATATAAATAACGCATTAATTAAGCACGAATGATGACTGTTCCACTGTCTATTTTTTTTTTAAAGCAAGCTTAGAGTACTTCTGCATTTCAAATGCATGAGAAAAACATCAGCAAAGATGATTAGTGTCAGAAATCGTTATAACTCAGATTAAAATTTATTGTAACACGCTAAAATAAGACGAATTTCCTGTTTTATTTTTGTGCCGTATGTATTCTGTACCATGCATGAAAATGCTTTAATGCATATTTATAGAATTGGTTACTCCAACGGTAAAAATTTACGACTTCAAAAAGATTCAGCCTTCTCCAACTTTTCAACGTGAAATATGTGCGTTTGTTGTGTTTTTTTCTGTACTTCCATTTCTACTTAATCTGTTTTTTATATTTTTACATTCTTTTTTTGTCTGTGCATGAATGAAAAAGCTTTACATGAATAATAACGAGTAGTCAATAAATGACTTTAATCTAATATTAAAGTTGAATAGATTTTCAATGGGGGCTGCATTTGGCATTGCAATGCATGCCAAGTATTATTTTGCTGCTAAAAATGTGGCGAGTAGTTTAACTTGTGTGCGCTAATACTCTGTCTTAGTGGATTATATTTTATTTGCCATTTCATGCAAAATTTCTAGCTGTATAAAAGTTAACGATTTCAAGACTTGTTTTTATTGAAAAAGTTCTCCTTGAGTTATTATTTTCCTCGAGTTTTGGAAATTGGCAACAATGTTCGCTTTTTAATAAAATAATAAAATAAAGTGCATAGAATCTAGTAGATCACAAATTACTATAAGTTATTTATTATAGTTTTTCTTAAGCATTGAAAGAAATTGCAATGAATGTTTGTTTTTTAATGAAAATGAAAAGAGGAGAAAAAAGAATCTATTTTAATGAAAAGAGCAAAAAAATACTATAAGTCATTTATTTGAAATTAATTTCAGTATTAGACGATAAGTGGAGCAAATTCTATGAAGCGCATAACTGTCTTATAATTTATAATTCTTTCCTTTTCAAAATATAAAATAAATGAATGAACTGTTGGATACATTTCAGATGAAGCACCAGTTACTGCGCCACAGGAAAGACTTACTCGAAAGTTATCAAACGGCAATGCTGATGTAAAGCTTTCATTTTCCTTTTTCTTCCATTAGAATGTAATCCATCGATTAAAATGATGAGATTGGATAGATAAAGATTGTTTGAACATACTTATATTTGTAATGGTCAAAATAATGATAAAAATTGTTTATGCATACTTATACTTGTAATTAATCAAAATTATATTTTTTAAATAGAAAAAATTTCTATAGATGTGGGTGGTATATTGTAGGGTGAAATCTGAGAAATAAGGTAGAGCGATTAATTTTTTTAACATATTTCAATTTGGTTTTTTGGAAGATTAATGGGAAAGCCAAATTTCTCAAATAATTATAGATTGAACTAGTAACAGTATTCGAAATGTGATCAAAATATAATAAGAGCATTAACACTGTCGTTAAATTTATTCCAGATACAAAAAAACAGCCTTGGTGTTACGCTGGATCGAGCGAAAAGGTATGGCAGTATGAGAGGACAGGAATTAATTGAAAGCGTGGCGAAAGTTGCTGGACGAGCGGTTAGTAATATCAGTTGAATCAGCAAAAACTAGAAATTACAAAATGCAACTTTTCATGATCATTTAATTAGCGGACTGATTAACTACGGAACTCAAAATTAATTCTTCAAAGCTGAGCATAACATGTGTCATGATTATTCTACCACCATAGTTGTTTGGTGGAATGATTTCTCGTTGTCAGATTTCGAGTGTTTTTACCTATGACCGTATTTGATGTAGTATCCTATCTTGAAATGTAACAGACAGTAATTATGGATTTCGAAAAGGATCCTAAGATAGGTTCGATTTATTCTTTTTCAGTTTACACCATCTTTATCAGCTTCGGAAAATCCTGTAAGCGTGACACCAACACGAAAACTAATTTCTCAATGGGAGGTAAGTTGTTTTCAAATTGCGATACACTTTTTGAATTCTTCTGGAATAAATTCATTTGCATTCTTACCTATTTCATCTATTCGAGGTTTTCGTCCTTTAAGGTCTTAATAATCAATGGTCACCTGACCTTGATTAGGTCCGACATTGTTCGATTGGCTTAAGGAATTCTCAAGTGGCTTTTTCGATCATAGGAAATTTTTCCAAAATACGTTTTGTTTTTAGAAAGATGGTGCAGATTTGGAAAAGATTCAAGCAGAGTTGAACCGTCTTTCGAAATGTTTGGCGCAAGTTTCCGGTGAAGATGAAATTATTTGTTCACAGCTCATGAAAGCAAGTTAGCTTTTCTTTCACTTTATTTTTCAGCAATTACTTCTGGTTTTTTAAAAGAGCATTTAAAAAGCTAAATTTACTGCGTAACTAGTCGGATTTCTCAAAATTTGCAGAGGTTTCGTCGGAAGAAGAGGAACGTTTGTTGCAAGAACATATGAGGTTGCTGACAGAGAAAGATTCCATTGTTAGGCGAACAGAATACTTTAATGTTCTGGAGCAGTTACGTGAGGTGGAAGATGAAATAACAAAGCTGCAGCATGAATTAGGCTCTGTTTCCACTATTGACGGTGAGATCACTCGTTGCCTTTTGGATTTAATGTCAAATTTTAAATTTCGTTCTTACCTTCTTTGGAATCATTTGTTACTCCTTATCAGGCTATCCGTAAATTTTTCTTTGAATTTTACCAACTTTTGTTTAGTTTGATTTGGTCTCTCATCATATACTTGGATTTTCATAATCTGTAAAAACACTGGTTTCTTCAAATCGTTTCACTTTAAAATGAGAATATTCAAAAAAAGTATTGGTTTGGCATATTATACATACTTTTGTCTGTAGAAATTGATAAGACTGAAGAAGACAAGCAGAGAATTGATAAAATGATGGATGATTTGGTTGCGCTGGTGAACAGAAAAGATCGCTTATCACAGAAACTGATAAACCATGAAGCTGAGTAAGTTCGTCGGATTTTTTCTTGAATAGTTAGTTCCGTTAAAATTTTCCTCTTCGAAATGAGAATGTTACATGTTTTTAACGCTCTAAACATGTTCGGTGCGTTAAATGCCAGATAATTTAGATGTCCTTGTTATTCCTGTGATTTTTTGATTACAGTATTCTTTCATAAGGTGTTTCAAAAGTTCATTGATTATTATTTGATCCCATCTGGTTCTCTATTGCTACATTAACATTATCTTTCTTCATGATTCTAAATTAGTAACTTTTTGATCTCTTACAATCCTGTATGTTATAGAATAAAAATAATTGCAGAGATGAAGAGATAGATGAAAGAGATCGATTAACTCTAGAAGCAGCTGCGAACTTTTCACGTGGCTCCGAACAACCTTTATCGGCTTCCAAAAGAATAATAACCTGGATTCGGTCCGAAATATCTAGTTGAGCAAAAAAATATAATAATGAGCATGCAAACCTCTTCATGCTTTTTGTCTTGTCTCGTCATTAGCACTTTATTTTCTGCTGCATTTCTCTGCGTGCCACTTTCATAACGAGCGGCTTATTCGACTAAACTGCTTTTTGATTAATTTGTTTACTGTCATTGCATTATATTGCGAATTGATTAGCAGCATCGATTGTCATTTTCATAAGATGATTGATCTTGAGTTGGACTTTATTTGCATTCTAGTGAATAGTTTACGTTAATTTTCTTACACGAAAATAAGCCATGAGTATGCAGAAAACAGAATGTCTGCTACTAGAAGGACTCTACTTGTATTACTGTTAGTCGGAATCAGTTTTGCTGAAAAATTTGACAAACATTATGTCGATTTTATGCAAATAAATTAGTAAAATCTGTTACTTGCAAATTTTGGTATATTTTATAACGAACGAAATTTGAAAAAGATTTCTATGCTCATATGTTAGAGGAAAAGTTTCTAAAGTGTAGGGCTTTTTGTGGGTCACTTTAAATGGTGATAATCTGGCTAATTATTTTTCAATTTTCTCAATATCTTCATATCTTTTTATTGCCATGCGTATTAGATTGATTAGATTTTCCATTATATTCTCTGCTATCATTTTGTTGTTATTGATTCTTAAATCATAATATCCTGGTAGAAGTTGTGCATTTAATTTAGTTTACCTATGTTTTTTTACGCACGACTGTTTGAGTTGTTCGATCTCACTAACATTCGTTCTATTTTGAGCTTTTTTTTCTTTTCTTCACCTTGTCGAATTACCTTAATAATCAGGATGAAAATTATTATGTAAAAATGATTAAATTAAAATAACATGGTAAAGCGCATTGAAAAAATATATAGTCAATTTAGTGTTGTTTTACCACTGTAACATTTCTTAATTACTTAATTATAATCTAATCTTAATTATAATCTAATCTGTAAAAAATAAACTAGCATCATTTTATAATTTGTACAATGTTTTAGCTGAGATTTTTTTTTTGAAATTTGAAAATAATTTGCAGGTGAAGTATTTTCATCAAAATTTAGAATGCAAAATCGTAGAATATAAAAATCGATAAATAAACATTAACTAATTCCTAGCGTTATCATAACATAGTTTATCTGTTCAAATAAAATTCGTTATATATCAATTCATACTTGTATTTTTCTATTATTACGCTTTATCTGTAATCTTACTGCATTTGTAACTGCTTTTAATTTCTTTTCGCTAATTACAAGTGTAAATGGATACATAAATATACATACATGTGTAAACATTTATTACAACGAAGCGGTTGATGAAAAATTTTGTAGCAATTAAATTTCTCATTTTTAATCTACCAATTTAAAAACTACATTACTTTTATCGATATTTAAGCATATAAAAGGTACATATATTTTAAAGATATACATATATATTTTATATATTTTTACATGTATACATATTTCAGTTACTTCTATATTTTATATTTTAAAAGTATCGATCATTGAAATAAAAATTGTAGTATGCTAAAATTATTGTTTCTGAATTTATCAAATCAACAATTTTGATTTTAAAATTTTAAATGAAATTAATATACAATTTTCGATCAATTAAGAGATTGAATGCATATCTGTCTGATAAAATTATAAAAGTTGAATTGAAATGGAATCATAAAATTATTAGTTTGATGTGGGACTTAACGAATTTTCATGCTTCTAATTTTTTTCCTGACTTGTTTTGACAGGTAGTCAGTCATAACGACGTTTGCAACATTATCAGCCTGATCGGTCATTTATTTTACAATCAATCCATCATTCAATGGAGCCTGAGGCTATTTATTCTCTCTGTATGTGTCATCATCGCAAGTGAGCTTTTTGCTACGAATGTCAGTCACATAGGCTGTCATTCATCCATCAATCCATCCATCCATCCACCCATCCATCAATCCATCTATCCATACATTTATCCATCCATCCACTCATCTGTCCATCCATCCATCTATCTCTATCCATTAATTAAGGCTTCATTTGCATTACTATTATTGTTTGATAACTCTTCCTATAAGTTTACTTAAACTTTCAAATAATATTTTTATTTCTTCTAATTTCATTCCTTTTTTTCTCTTTTGATATTTTCATAGCTACGATTTGGTTATTGAATTTTTTCCGGAAGATATTCATTTTATCATAATA
>CAKAEH010002042.1:0-16926 GCA_916381525.1 Cercopithifilaria johnstoni
ATAAAAACTAAAGCGTTTGTAAAGGAACAATTTGTAATCTGCATATTTCGATGAAGTTTTACAAACATGACAAAGTATGAGACTTGTAAAAGATAAAAATTCAAGTGTTAGCAAAGATCAAGGACACCATAAAGGGCAAAAAGATAATAGCCAGCTGTGAAATATCCATTTAATTGATAATTAATGAATCAACGTTAAATTCATTTATTATATTATCATGCGTTAAATGTTTATTATTATTTTCCCTTTAATCTAACGCAATACGAGGGATGAAAAATATTTTAGGATATAAAGATAATAATAACGCAAATAATACTAATATATGAATTGCTGAAGAAAGAAATTTCATACAAATCAATGAAGGAAATATTAGTGAAAATATAACAGTCAAAATTAATCTTCTAAAATTATTTATTTCGTAGTTCAAAAACATTTTCCAAAATAAATGCTGCACAAATAGCGCACATATCAATTAATAGATTTTATTTTTAATAAAACAATGGAAAAGTTTGATATTGGAGAAATTTATTTGTGGGATTATTTAACCATTTAAATTTCACTAATTCTTTTTTTCCTAATTAATACAACTTTCTTTAATGAGTAAATAACTTTTCAGATATAAAGAATATCATCTATTATGAACTGCTGAAATTAAACAAAATAAAACGGAACAAATTAAATTGTTAAATTCCGATACATGAAAAAAGATTACTAACATAATATATATACAATAATGTTGTAATAAAAGTTTTGCTGTGTAAATCTAGGCATAGATTATTACTGTATTTAATCTAAGCATAGATTATTACTGTATTTAATAACTTAATCATTCAATATTTTCAACGTTTAAATTCTATCCTGCAATAACTTGATTTGAATATGAAATGAGTAGAGATAAACTTAGCTTATATGCTTTAATTCATAAACATTGAAAAACTTATTTTTGTTCTAATCGCTTAAATATCTAATCACTACTGATAGTCAGTGCAATCACAAAGATATCAAATTTTAATATCTGCTTGATTTATATCTATTTGAAATTGTTAATTTAGAATATATATTTCCTAAATCAATCCTATCGAATATTGTTATGAACAATTTATGATATTATGCATATTTCAATTTTAAATTCGTTTGGTCTTTTTTGCTACACTTAGTTAATATATAATTGTTATGTTATAGTTAAGTATTGTTAAAAAAGGTCATGTATAACTTCTAATGATTCCAATTTGAATTAAACAATTTCGTTTTAGCTAATTCTTTTGAATTTCATGATTATTGTTTATGATAAAGCAAGCTTACAATGCATCGTGTGCAACAAAAGTGATAGAGAGTGATATCGCAGATAATTACTTCGTTCTATTAGCGTAGATAAATAACTTCATTCTATTAGCGCACCATAATATTAAAATAATTAAAATAATTTTATATCATAAAAATTTATTAAATTAATTTTAAGTAAAATGGTCAATTGCTTAATGGTCAAAATTAATAAATGATCAATTGATTAATGTCCAATTGATTAATGATCAATTGATTAATGGTCATTTGATTAATGTTCAATTGAAAATGATTTATTGTTTCTATTGATATGTAATTCTTACAAATTATTTAACATCTTTGCATATAATTTAATTTGTTTCTTAATTTATACATTCTAAACAAATCGTTAATAATTAGTTTCATTTGTCAAACGATCAGTTGCCAATACATATTATTATTTCTTGTTTACCATGAATTTCATTAGTGAAATAATCATTAAATAATTAATTCTTTTTACTCCATTCTTCTTAAACTTAAACCGAAGAGTATTTCGAGCACCAACTTTAGTGTTTAAAACAATCATCAAAAGGTGTTTTAAAGTATTTTGGTGTTTTACGACAAGTATTGCTGTCTACATCTATTGAAATCCCTTTTTAACCATTCTTTACTCAGAAAGCAGTTTCAAACTATTTCCTTTGATCAATTGAGTGATTGACTCTACTACTGATAAACTTCATATAAGGATTAATTTTGATAATTATGTATTGATAAATATTTATTTCAATTACTAAATGAACATTACACGAAGAACGTTTGTAGAACTTGAACCTGAGAGGAGGAATAAAGTGGTATGAGTGACATAAGAGAAGGTAAAAAGTCTAGTCAAATTGGAAGTTATACTTTTAAATGAATTCTATGGATACAGAGGTTTACGAAAAGTGATAAAGCACTATCAATTCAACTTAGATTTGTCAGAAGGTAACTGAAAAGAAATTAGTTACGGAACAAATTCGTACTTCAACTGTTTAAAAAAGGTAAAATTTTCTTTGATTGAATTTATGAAATCAGTGATCAATTATTTTTTAATCAATAAATTAGATTCGTCTGGTGAGGAAGATTAGATTCACCTGGTAAGGGAGACACTTGATTTATTGTAACATTCGAGGATGTCAAATTACCCAATATTTGTGGTAAGTTTTTACATAGAAATGACAATAATGCACGCTCAATATATTGGGCTAATGGCAGGAAAATTCGATTTATATTACCCCAAAATTGATTTAATTCTTCGAACGTTTTAAGTGCGATCGAATTGACTTTATTTATCCGCAACATGGCATCAGACGCTGATTCATTATTATCGTTATCATGTGGTGCTGTATCTATCACATTGATAATACCATTTTGATTTGAATCATGCATGATACTATTCGCCTGTAAAATTTATTATACTACGCTTTGAAAAGATTTAATTTTTTTAATTCTTAAATTAATCTAATTTGGGACACTAAATAAACATGTGAATTTTGCAACAAATGATGGGAATATTTCTTTTCCTACAGCTAATATCAATTAATCATATCTTATCATAATCCATACTAAATTTCATGCCTCAGAATCATTCATTACTTACCGAAGAATTCAGCGATAGGGTGCAAATTAAAGTGAGCAAAAAGAAAATTTGTTTGGAGCACATATTCGATGCAAATACAAGCACATACACAGCGAAGGATATCGTTGAGGGTTATGTGTTAAATGTTTGAAATAGTTTTGTTTTGTTTCGGTGATTAATTAAGATTAAGCGATCATAGAATTTCTGAATCAACAAACGTAGAAAATTACTCTAATCTGTTATTGTGCAACGAAATGAAAACAAAATAATTGGATTAAAGTGAAAGTTTATTTGTTTGTTTTGTATATTTTATAATCTTTATGAATTGTACAGCAAATAATGTCTGAATTTTATGTAAGCCAAATTAGTGATACTGATCTGAAATCGAAAACATTTATTGCAAATTGATGTTGTTTGTGAAATTAAGTGATGAACGTTTGTCGTTGTCGTAAAATTATTTATTGAGATGAATAATTTGAACATTACAATAGCATCCTTTCTTAGATATCATCAACTGTTATATCCAAAATGAATCGAACTAAATAAGAGATACGAAAAAATTTGCAGATTTAAGCTATCAAAAAGATACAGTTGTAGAAGCTAACATATTTCGAAGCATTAAAAAAAAAGATTCATAAATGTAAACACACTAATCAGCTCTTATCTTCTCAAATTCTCAACAGATATATTTTGGACTAACAAAAACGAAATCAAGTAATAACTTTTGCTATATCACTTTTGATATAATAATATGCTTTTGTGGATTGGATAAAAGTAATAACAATCGGCGATCATAACAGGTTACTTCTGATGGGAATTTTTAGTACTGATTATTTGAGTTAAAAATTTTGAGTTAAAATGATAAAAGTAAAGAAGGAAAAATTTACTATATGTATTGCTCGGAAAGATTTCAGAATGATACAATCATGTTGGAATATGAATATTTCCCATAAATCTATGATTTGTGTCAGATCATTCATATACATTAAAGAGAACAACACATTGCTGTAAAATATAAAATTATTTCAATTACAAAATGAAATGAGTCTTCGAAGATGGAAGAAATACACAAATATAATATATGTACTATATAATAAAATATAGAAAAATGTACATTAGTTCTCTTTTTACTAAATTTTATTTTAACGATAATATTTAATAATAGAAAATTTCAAAATAGCATAACAATGATCTATTACTAGTAAGTATGAATGTATAAAGAAATTGAAAATTAAATTTCAGCAAATAGAAAAAGTTTGAAAATTTGATGTTTGAGAAAAGCGAAATACTTTAAAATTCGTTTTTCGCTAAATCAATGTATCGGCACTAAATTATGAACATTATAAATTATTTTAATATCAATTTAAAAAATTATCCTGCAGAAACATTGCTTACGTGATAAAGAAATAATTAAATTCAGACAAACAATTATACTTTTCATCTTTTATTTCTTCATTATTTTTACAATATTTCTCGCAACTGCTTTACAACATTTCCATTGTTCAAAACATGCTTGCAAATTCTACGCAGAAATATTGCTTTATTTGATACAAAACTTCAGATCGTCTCTTAATCTATTTCCGCGGTTGTTGTAGCTTGCACCAAATCCGAAGTTCCAATTCGAACTCAGAAGCCGGAGGAAGTTATTCGTAATCATATCAATTGGCCTAGACCACTAAATCAGAGTTTTGGGTATTTCATGGTTCGGGTTGTGAACCTATATTATCTTCCCTCAGATTCCATTTTGAATTATTTGCAATATCGTCTTACTAAATTCATGGGTTTAATTGTGAATCCAGAAGGCATCTTCGATTTCGCATCATAAATCCTAACTTCATTTCTTCCAATATCAATTATGAACCTAAACCGCAATGAAGTGATATTTTATTTTCTTTTCGTATTTCTCCTCCTTATTTCAGCAACTTTGTCATTGTTCCTCTCTCCATCACTACGGTTGATAATATCACATTGATTAAATTGGTTCTTATAGAAAAAAATTCACCTCTTTTTCCTTCACTCCGCTCAATTTACCTGTCCAATCATGTTGCATTAATTAAATACCTCAAAAATTCCTTTTTAGGAAAGTGTCAGTCTTTTCCACCACACCATCAAGACATTTTTCAAATCTTAAGGGAATTAAATTGACAGAAGCCGAGTAGTTTTTTGAATTTCGTGAAATA
This sequence comes from Cercopithifilaria johnstoni, assembly GCA_916381525.1. Lineage (NCBI taxonomy): Eukaryota > Metazoa > Nematoda > Chromadorea > Rhabditida > Onchocercidae > Cercopithifilaria > Cercopithifilaria johnstoni. Next base: position 5,056 of record CAKAEH010002042.1, read on the forward strand.
TTCGAATATTTGTTTTATCGTAAATTGGGAAGTGAAAATAGCTAATCATAGAGGAAAAGGAATATTAATGAAGTAAGTTTGCTTTTAGCTTAGTATAGTTGATAAATAAAGAGTAGAAAATACTACTGTCATAGCTTAATATTAGTAATTATTATTAAGCTGAACTACCAAATGGATCGCAAGTTCTGGCAGGGGATTGTGAGCTTTCTGTTTGTAGTCCTTGGTAAATCTTTTTTCGATACCGAACGGGCGAAAATGAGTGTTCGCTTAGTATCTTGATGATTAACATTGAATTCAACGCCCAAACATTTTTGTCAAGATCAGTTAGAAGTGCTGCATTCTCCGTGATGTGACGAAGAAATGTTATGTAAAATTTATGCTCTCTAAATTAACAATTACACAACTATAAGAGAATATCGTAACACATCATTAGTGCAGATGTGTATTTTTCAGACAGATGTTTGGACTCCGCCGTGTATTGCTTCGGTTGTTGTTATGTTATCTGATAGTGCTAACAGATGCTTATCGGTTGAATGTGCCGCGGATACTGTTGCCTTATCATCCCACTGCTCAAGTGACCTTTGATTTAATCGTTAGTGATCCAGCGAATGGATGCTTCACATGGTACGTACATCCCAATGCATTTTATTGTTTCTTCGAACTAATCAAAAGAGTGAGTTCCTAGCAAGCATTGGATATATCAAATCAAGTACTCAAAAACTTTAAAAGGACTTGTGTTTGATTTCCGGATAAGAGCTTGAAATGACCAATGCTGCTTCTTGGTTATTGGTTATTAGACACCTCGAAATTGTTAAAAAATGACTGTTTTAGGAGATCAACTCGACCAGATACTGTCTCGGTGAAAGCAGTAAATCCGATAGGAACGAAAGGGTGTTCAGCAAAGGCTCAGATCATTGCAACTTCGAAGTATGCTGAGGAGCAGATGGCTGTTGTTTTTGCTGAAGATAAAGGTATACTTAGCCAGTTTGCTAAATTCCAAAAATTAAACTGAAATTAAAAAGGAGTTCGAATCTTGCCTTTGATAATTTTGTTGTTTTGAGATATGTGCTTTCTAAATTTAATTGCTCTTAGAAACTTCTTTAATGTTAGTTACAGTTTTGCGCTCCATATTTTATTTGTTATCATAGATTTTACTGATTAACAAGCATAGCTTGACTTTTTTAAAGAGCTGCTTTAATTTCTTAATTTCATAATTAAAATGATATTTTAGAATAATATTCAGTCCTCTTATCTGTTGCATATGTATGTTGTCTGAGAGATTTCATAGAGGCTTTACTGCAAATATTTGTTTTCATTTACAGAAGCTGGTGTGGTTTTGAGCTGTGGCGTGACAGTTGACGTTATACGAAGCATAACAGTTTCAACCACTACAAAAGTTTTGTTTCTGGATGCATCACCAGCTAAAGTTGTTGTACAAGCATACAATGCTGAAGGTTGGTAACTACTATCGTTTCTAAATTTTAGAATTAAAATGAGCTAAAAATACAAAAAGCATTTCACTCACTGATTAAATTTTCGGACGGTTTCAGATTTTGATAATTTAAGATAGTCAAATCTTGAGATTATTGATTAACGTTTGATAAGTGCGATATTGCCTTAATTTCCAGCGATGAGTTATGATGTTGAATATTGTTAAATATTCGTAGTAACAACTAAGGATGAGGTACATTTGAGAGAATAATCTTTTGTGATACCAGTGACTTTGCTTTAGGAGATAAGCGTGAATATTAGATTATCCTTCGTCCTGGATCTTTTTTCTTTTGATATCTATTTTTTGTTTTTGAATTATTTCTCGAACACCTTTAAATCGCTACCGATGAGCATGTATTTTTTTCCCTGCAGAGATTTGAATGCCTACTCTAAGTTAATCTAAGTTAATGCGAAAATCTAAACAAAACATTGAACTATGAAGGTGTGAATAAAGAATTAAGAATTTGTAGGTGATATGTTCACTAATATCGGAGAAATTCCATTCGAATGGCATTTGGAATCATCGTCTTTATCGGAAAAACCTCTTCGAATTTTACCGTTTTCGCAATCAAAATACGAAGCGCCTGATGGCGTTCGTTTGTTGGAAGAAAATAAAAAGCGCGGTTAATCTTTATTTTGTCGAAAGTTTTTTCTTTTTCATTAGTTTATTAAGTATAAAAAAGGTTAATAATATGCCAAAAAATATAAATCGGTTTATTTATACCAGATGTACTTATCTGAGATTTTGGCACTATTAATCTTTAGAATGCAGATTAACATTTCGCGTTTAACACTGTTTCATTCGTTAATAGAAAAATATTCATAAATAAGAAGTCTACCAGAGTAATTATACGTTTTCATAATCGTGCAGGTATCTACTGATGTTTTCTTATTTCCAGGTCATGTGATATTAATTGAGGGTATATCTACAGGTGCTGCTGCTCTGAAAGTGAAGCTAGTTGAACCGCACTTTAAGGTTTGTTGTTGCTCTCGTGATATTGTATTTGTTGCATCAATTTAACCAATAATATTTGTTGAATTTACATTTAATGTTATCAGACAACCAGTGATTTTCTTTGAAGGATGTGAAACCCCAAAACGTGGACTTCATAGTAATAGCAAATCTTTTACTAATACCTTCTCAAGATATATTTCTTTCGCTTGGATCACGTGTGCACTATACCGCAGAAATAGTTAAACAGAGCGTAACAGAAGGTAAGATCATTATATCTCACTAATTTATACATTATTTATAGTTCGCTTCTCTAACGTGATATATGTGGAAAATAATATTCATATAATATCACAGTACATGTAAATTTTATTTGCAGCAATACACTTACCTTCAAAACAATATCACCTACTGATTAAGGATGTAGGAATTTGTTCGTTGAATTCATCATCGTCTATAGTTACAGCTATAAATTACGGAACAACCGAAATATCGCTGATTGATGAAAGTTAGATTTTTTTCAAGTATAAATAGAATGTTGTTATCTTGTTTTGAATCGTTATTATTACATTCCTCTTGGTTCCTTTGAAATGTGTGCTACTCTATTTAGTCTTCTTGAATTTTTTATTGGTTTTAAAGAAAAAATTGCGATCGAGAAGTAATGTATTATCTTTATTTGGATAATATGGTTCATTTTTAGTTAGAGCTGAATTTCTTATTTCGTGGTTTATAGCCAATGCAATACATAATCATTTTTCAGACGTAAAGTCATTAAGTGCACTGAAACCTCCATCTGCTCGGATTCATGTTGTTGAGCCATCAAGTTTATATATCAAAATTAGTGGCGATTTGTGGTATCTCGAGATAGGGCACGAATATGATATTTCTTTTGTTGTGACTGATGCTGATAATAATGTCATATATATCCCGGAGGTTGTTTATAAATTCTTTATCTTGTCGTATAGAACGTCGTTTTTTTCTGGGTGTACTCTTTATTTTCTGCGTGTAGTTTTTAAGAGCGTATCTTACAGAATGCAATTTTCGAAAGTGTTATATCTGAAAAATACTTCAAAGTGATAAGTAAATCACGGAATGGATCACACTTTAATGTGAAAACTATAAAGAGTGGGATTGTGAAGTTACGAGCAGCATTCGTATCGGTCATGAGTTCGGTTAGGTGTTTTATATTATTTTATATTATTCAAGTGTTATATTATCGAGTACTTTCAAATATCAACCAGAGGAAAATTACAGCTTTCATAATGAAGATTTATGATGTTAATTCGTTCTCATATCGCATTTTACCTTATAGATGATCCTCTACGACAGGCGAATATAAATGTCATCAAATAGTATAATGGAATTTTCTATCTTACAGGAGGGAGAACTAAGGATATCATCGTCGGTAAAGGATGAAGTAACAGCGGTGATATCAGAGCCTATTGAAGTGATACCGCCATTCGTCGCCTTTCCATACATCGATGCCAAAAGAATTCACTTTAAAAAACTTTTGGTATATCTCTTGTAATATACTTTAAATATAGATATTATGATTCATTTGTTACTATAATAATAGTATTTTTATCATGGTATCTTTACCATATATGCGAATTTCTTTTACAGGCACGAGGTGGTACAGGATCATTTACATGGTCAAGTATAGATCCGGAAATTGCTTCAGTAGATTCTAGTGGAATTCTGCTGACTGGAAATCTCGGTAAGACAGAGGTGATTGCACAGGATGCTCAGAACAGTGCTCATTTTGGAAAAGCAATTGTTCATGTTTTACAATCAACCGAGATTGCTTTCGGTAAATCGCATTTGGAAGCTGAGGTATATTAAATGAATTGAATATTTTCTAATGTTCAGATAGTAAAGATTTTACAAAATTCAACGAGCAAAATTTCAATACCATCATCGCTTAATCACTGAATTATTTTTAAAGTGCAAAACTTTCTACATATAATGCCCATCAAACATTTCATAATTTCTCACCCTTTGTATCTTAGAAGCATTGAGGAAATAGTGGTCATATATATATTACTGATTAGCATCGCTGATGAATGTGAACTAAAGCAAGAATACTAAAATATTCCGGAAGTGAAAAATAATAGGTGCTTAATACTGAATAAGTAAAGCTGTTATTACTATATACAGTAATTAGTTTAGTTACCATATTTCAGGTTGGTAACGACTTAATCCTTTATATTTCTCTTTACGCCGATTCAGAAGGTAGGAAAGTAACAATATCCGATTGTCGTCGTGTTGATATATCGCTGAAAATAAAGGACAGTGATGTTTTTAGGATTGCGTCAAGTGAGTTGTCTAATGAAGTGTCAAAAATTGGTATATTTGAAAAGTGAAGGTGTTCAAGTTCTGTATGTATTTGTGTGTCATATTACGAATATATAAATATTCAGGTAGTTGTGGAAAAATTCCTTCATATGACGATGGTTGCTGCGGCTTTGTACTTAATGCTATCGCTTCTGGTGATACTATTGCAACTGTTCAGTTTGGTAATATGTCTGCATCGACTCAAATTTCTGCTTATTTGCCACTGAAGGTTTGTCTTTGTTCTTTAGACGTTTATTCAAATCATCTATGAGGTCTTATTGAAAATGAATATCATTATTATCGATTGCTCGTCTACTGCATATTTGAGGAAGGTAGGATATTTAAGTTCAAATGATTTTTGTACTCTAAGTTAATGAATCTTTTAGCTGGAAACACCTGCAGAATTATTCGTTATGCTCGGCAGCAGCTTTGTTATCCGTACATCTGGTGGCCCGAGACCGTGGATTCTGGATCCGTCGAAATATTATTCAAAATGTAATTTGGTAATTTGTCTTTACTATAATTATATTGAATTGTGGACTCAGTTTTCATGCTTTCAAGGATTTGTTTTGCAGTGATCTACACTGATACATCAAATTTGATCAGTAGTGGTGACTTTTCTTCTCAGGATGGACAAACTATTGCCATGTGTAAAGATAATAAAGGAGACTTGGTAAATTTTTCATAACGTACCAGTTAGAATATCAGCAAAATGGTCAGTCATTAATTAGCTCATCTTTGATTGATGACCAGAAAAGATATGTTCGTATAAGAGATTTTTGGAAAGGCTTCATTCTGCCACTCAGTAAATTGTTTCATTAATTCCATTTGCTGATTATAATCGTTGATACTTGTGAGAGCGATTTCTTTAAAGAAAATTATTGAAGAGTGTTTTTTTACATACTGTTCTAATTTTCAGTTGATCGTGGTTGTTGTTGGTAATGAAGCTTCTTCCACAAATCGATTACCTGCTAAGGCTGAAACAAAATTAAGAGTGTGTTGTGGTGTGCCTACGCGGTTGTCGTTATCTCTACTAAGGCCCAATCAAAGCAAATGTCCGACGGACGTGGTTTGTGTTCTTTTGATATGAAATTCTTTTCTTCTTGCAATTTTTTTTGGTCGATTTCTTTCTTCTGTTCAAAAAACTGGTGAGAAGCATGGAAAAAATTTCTACACCAGCTTATATATTATAGCGTGCTGCTAGCTGCAGTCAACCATCTTCGTTAGCAGTATCAGCTTTCGGGCATTGCGAATCGGGACCATCGATGGGACTAGAGAGGCAACTTGATTCGTTGACTTCTCTAAAAATGAATTGGAAAGTAAGTGATAAAAATATAGCGCACGTGGAAGAAGATGAGGAAATCGAATTAAGCGAAGGTAGTTCTTTCGAAATTTATTTAGCACATGCATCCATATATCAGAGTTCCATTAATAATCTTAACAACTAGCGTTTGATAAGAAATGGAAGAAATGTAATTACCAAACTATTTTTGATGCTAAATGCAACGTCATGTAGGGCATTGGATATTTTCTTCTTATCACAACGTTCATAGCCTCGAAATCTAACCAGGGAATTTATTCAGTCTAATAAGTTAAAAAACAATCTCTGTTTATCTGCATGCATTGAATATCTGAATCAATGTTAATGTTTAGTACGCGGCAAACTGAAACCACGGGGAATTGTTGGTACAGTAGAAATTACCGCATCGACGCGGGGATATAAGATTGGAGATCGACAACTTTATTTACCACAAGAGTTGCAAAGCAAGATCCAGGCAGATTTGGTCCGAAATGCGGAAGCGGTGCCGTCTGTAGTTGTGCTGCTAAACGAGAAGAGTGCTTCAAAAGTCATTCGATTAGAACATGGTTCAGGACATTTTGCTTTGGTAGCGTATGATTCGGATGTATTGGATGCCGAAATGTTCAGTGGAATGACGCAGGTGACAAAATTACACTGTTTCTACTAGTTTAAATGATAAAAAAAAAATTGACTGATTTTAACTGTACTTTTCACATATTTGAACAGTACCATACAGATGTGTTCTAAATGTTGATCATTCCATAAACATAATAGCCGCAGCTCTGTGATAATATCCTTTAAAGGTGCATCCGTTATCTGTTGGTAAATCGAAACTCGAGTTTTTGGACTTATGTATCAATCAAAGCTTCACAGCTACAATTACGGTGACGGATGTGGAAGAGATTTTAATCGAAGCACCCAGATTTGTAAATAATATTCCTTCATATTTTTGTAAACTTTTTGGAACATTGATATCTTTAGGTATTTAATTTGTTTGATTTTTCAGTGTGAGGCTGAAATGTTCCAAATTTTCTGTTTCTAACCGATCAGTATGTATCATTAATTGCTCTTTTAATTCATTGCTTATAAATCGTGCCTCCAATGGGATTTTTTATAGATAGCGTTGAATACCGAACAAGAATTACAGCTTAAAGTTCGTGATCCGGAAGGTCTTTTCTTCGTAACGGATGATGCCGATATCATGAATGTACAGTTGAACGGGTCATCTAATGTTTTAGCAATAAGCAGGTATTTTATTTTTTTCTGCTTTATTGCATTTTTTGTCCAAAGGAGTATTTTTTCTTGAGTCATATTGCACACATCAATCCCTTATGGCTAGATGCCGCTCATCGTGTAAAATATGAATTTTTAAAACTGCAATGACTGAATACAAAAACTTATTAAGGATTGATGCCCTACATTATATTTTGCGAGGTAATGTGGTTGGCGTAGTAACACTTCGCGCTTCTGCTCGACGCGCTAACGGGCGAGTATTGCAAAGCCAGTCTCACAGCATTCAAGTTTATGCACCGCTGCAATTGCAACCGAAACTGATAACTCTTATTCCTGATTCTGTTTTTCAGGTACAACAATTTACTTAATATTACTCCTTACCTAATGAAAACTGTTAGAAGGAATTTGAGCTACCGTTGAAAATGCTTTGCTGTTTTCTTTAAATTAATGCAGTATCAGAATTAGAATGAGTGAACTCAGTGCATGGAATGAATGAAATTTCTTTTTATAGTCGAAAAGTTGAAGTAATCAAATTCCTGTAGAGGATATTGTTATTAGATCTCAAAAGTTCATTTAAAAAAGCAGTGATTTAACGGTCTATAGTACCATCATTGTAGTTAGAAATATCTGGTGGACCTCAGCCACTGCCAGCTGTACAGTATCGTCTTAACGATACTTCAGTAGCTGTTGTGGGATCAGATGGACTAGTAACAAGCAGAGCAGTTGGATATTCGAAAATTGTAGGCTCTGTTAATCTGGACAACAGTGCGCCAGCTATTGAAGTAATTTTCATCTTTTTTTAAAGGAAACATCGTATATATTTTACGCATTTAAGAAGAAATCTAGATAATGACTTTCGAAGTTATATTCGCAACACAGAAACTTGCAGGAATGACTATTTTAGGATCATGTCGTTATTAAAACAGTATTACTTACCGGAGTTCATATTCACCTTTCTACATCACGGATACAAGTCGGTCAAAAAGGATGGGCACGCGTTGATGGTCTTAATGAAAATGAAACGCCGTTTTCATTCGGTGGAGCCTTATATCCATTAAAGATATCTTGGAGGATCACCACACCAGGCATTATCGAAGCCGTATCTCCAGTTGATGTAAGTGTTCACTACTGCTTCTTGGCAAGGACTTGTCAAGAACTGCATGAAGAGTCTTCTTTTTTAATTTATAATTTATAATTTATGATAAACGGCTAAACTGGCTTTCCGAGAAAGATTTGTAAGTCGAAGAAAAGGATTTTATTGGCTTGATTCTCATTGTCTTAACTAAAATTAACCGAAATATAATATCATTTATAGACTTTCGTGGCTGAATCACCAGAAAATCGATTTCAAATAGAACTAGAAGCACTAACAGTTGGACAAGCGGTAATTCACGTATCGGTGACCGCTCCTGAAAATTCGAAGGCATTTTTCAAGAAAACCAGACATTATGAAGATCAGTTGATAGTAACAGTCACTGAACCGTTACAGTTAACGATTCCACCACGATATCCGCACGCTTTACGTCTCTCACCGGATGCAGAACTTAATTTGAAAAGTAGCAGGTAGTTTTGCAGTCACCTTAAGTCTTCATTACATGGTTCTCGATGTTATTGAAATGCTAACATACGTTGATTATACAGTAGAGCTTTGCGCAACTCTATGTATTTTAATAATTAATTATCATGATTCAAAGCCATTCCTGTAGTTTGTTGATGCTGGTATTATAACATGTTAAACGTAACCGTGTTTGACAGTAATTCAGCCCTTTCTTTGAATTTGTTTATCACCTAAACCAATTATCAGCTCTTTTTGTTTATTTTCTCAAGTTTATTGCGCTTTTTTGTATTAAAGTGAATGAAAAAATAAGAAAGACATTGTTAACATTCAATTCTTTCAGGAAAGATAGCTCAGTGCAATTTATGGTGCCACCTGAACTTTCTATTTATGTATCACTTATCGGTGATGGCAACAGTACTTTACTAGCTCATACTGTTGGTGATGCTGCTTTGGCATTGAAGGAAACAAAATATCCTCATAAGGAACTTATATATTTACCAATTTCTGTAAGTTATATGAATTAGTTTGCATAACACAGTTGTCTTATTTTGCAGGAGAAATCAGTTACTCAATACAAATCCATTCATTAAAGGTTAATAAAGGCAACCTGTCGAAAAAAATATTTCAACTCTCATGCATAATGAATCGCATTACATGTGTATTTCATTCTCTGCCGCATTTTGATGATGCTATATCTGTGAATTTACTTAGAAAATGAAAATTACAGGTTACTCCAGTAGTATCCCTTCATCTGAATGTGAAATGTTCTGAAGTGCTGGAAAAGCCGTTAACAGTATTTCCTCTCGGTTACCGCCTCCATGTTGATGTTGAATCAAGAGATCACTTCGGCCGTCTGTTCGATGCTGCAAAGCATTCGCTAAATTACAGGCCTCATCGGTGACTGCTATTTTATTAAGTCCATTTGAATTTTCTCATATATTTTCACAGTTTGGGAGTTGAAAAATTCATCAATTTTTTAAGGTCTACATTATATTTCCCTTGCTTCTCCATTTATAATTCAGGTCACAGGAAAGCATTCCTGTTTACAGTGACTTGCAAACTTTAAGCAAAGCAGAAGCAATTTTTTAAAAAAGTGAAGTTGATATCAGTCACATCTAAATGGAATTATAGCTGAGATGTCTTTGAATCCTATTTTCTGCTGCTTTTATCGCTTTTCCTAGAGACTGATTTTATTATAGCTTTGATTTGACGGAAATCTACCCTGGCAATGCCAACAGTTCATTCGACATTCATTTAAAGGATTCTGGAGAAACGGTATTTAAGGTGAGTTAATTGATTGTCTTTTCATCGTCTCAATTTTTTAATTAACCAAACATTTTGATCTACATTTTTCTTTCATTTATTTTTGATTTATTTGCATTTATTTATATCTGATTTATTAAGTTTTTTCTCCAGGCATGTTAGAAATCACGAGATCAATTGCACCTAAAGTTTCTCGTAATATTATCACTTTGAAATATTACCATACACTTTATTGAGGTATGGGACGGGAAAAATCCGGAACTAAGTGTATTCCTTCGGCTTCCGGTTGGTGATATACTCAGGCCATCAGTACATTCTGTGGCTGTTTCCGAAATTGTCTGTTTCAATTCACCGTTACCAGTATTGGGATGGAAAGAATTAGATGGAAAACGACATTTTCAATTCATCGATGAAAAAAATGGCATTGCTATAGCAGCGGATATGGGTAATACCGTAGTTGCTTCGTATGACTCCCAGAAACAAACCATCTTTACTAAGGTATCAGTTCTTAAGTAATGAAATAATATGCTTCCAACACAGTGAAAAAGTTTTTTGTATTGATGTGCTGAGTAGAGCACTCTAATCAGAGAAATCATGAATTATATACAGGCCTATATTCTTTGCAGCGCAAAGTTGTTTCTGCAAAATCGCTCCGTTTTTCATCGGTACCGCAGTTCGTCTCGAATATAAGAAATCATCAATATCTGTTTCCAGTAATCGTTGATAATAGTGAACAAAATCCATCTAATATTTATGGTTTTTTTCCCATTATTTCTTTTGTCGTATGTTAAATCAATATCAACTCCATTTGACGAAAAAATTCCACTTTACAAAATTCTATAGTGTTATATTTTAGAGTACAGTGAAATTTTCCAACTAAGTTAATGCTTCCCTGAGCTATTACAGTTCACATAGGCCAGTTTATAAATGCAATAATGTAGCACAGACGCGTTCCTTTACTTTTATGTTATTTTTCGGTTGACTGATATTATTCAAGCATCACATATTGCTTCATAAATATTGAGCTAGCAAACCATAAACAACTTCATAAGATTTAGATTGCGCGTCTACGCTATTAGAGGAACTGATTTTGGATGCGCCTTTTGATTGCATTGTCGATTTTGTAGAAAAAGTGAATGTGTTGGCAACCAGCTTATTTGCTGCTCGTTCAGCTTTTCTTCCTAGATTGGGTAAACATTTATTTTGTTTAGTGAATTTGAGACTGCTTAACATACGGTGTTAGTACAAGATACTGCTTGTTTTTCGGTGTAAGTTAAAGGATAAAGAATATCATGATTCCTGTAGGTTTTTTATGGAGACAAACTTGCTAACTAGGTAGTTTTTGGATTTGCAGAATATGTAAAGGTACTTACACCAAGATTCTGCAGCAGTTTATCCATATATACATTAATAAGCAAACGAGGCTAGTCCTTGTTAAATTTTGGCCTTTTTCAGGTAAATATGGTTGTATTTTGGTGGAACAGACATTCGGGGGACCAATTTCTTTGATCGAATATCAAAATCTTAATTTAAATATCTCCGCTATCTGGAATCGTGTTGGCAAGGTATGCACGACTTAACATATTTTATCTCATTTCATGCTACTCTCGCTTGTTAGTTTTGAAATGATTTATAGCAGAATAGATAATAGGCGAATCTCTTTATTGATATGGATGGTTTAGGAATGACTTGAAATAAGTAAATTTTAAAGAACATTTCAGGTAAAAGAGGCAAGTGTAA